>OY978217.1:40257945-40402945 GCA_963854785.1 Vaccinium vitis-idaea | reverse complement strand
TCACTAAAAGTGTAATTTCTTGTAGTGAAATCCAGTCAATCGAGTTTTTATGAGACGGTTTTGAAAAATTAATCTCGAGTATTGTTATTGTATCACTTATCATACCATTCAGCAAACACAATATTACTATCGCAAAAATGGTTATTACATTTTAATTATTGTCGAAATTTTATAATTTTTTTAAAAATATATTAAAAAAAATACTATGCAAAATATACTCCAAGTGTTACCACCCGGCCATATGTAGCTCCACCCATACGCGCTCATTTACATTTCTAAGTGTTACCAACCGTCTTAATTAGGAGAGGAAAATGGTCAATCTCTCCTCTTTCTCCAACTTTCGCTTCCGGTTTTGTCCTGATGTGTAGTGTTTCTTTAGAGCGTGAGGTATAGAATTCAACCCGTATAGACAGAGGTTGGCCCTTATAGTAATTTAACAAATACACTGAAAATCCTACCGTCTTGCAACAAAGATTCATTTACATTTCTAATTTTATTTGCTTCTTAAATCCCTCCACATTTTGACGCGTCCTCAAACAAAGTTGTTCTTGATTTCATTTGAGCTGCACATGTTATTATACAAAAATATCTTTCATTGAGAAAGAAAAAAAAAATCACATGCATTAATTATTACGTACAAATTTAGAATAGTAAAATAGTACAGCCGAATTTTAGCATACTCAAGTTTGTTTGTTATGGTTTTAGTTTAAGCCGCCCCCATGAAAATTTGATGACTCGAGCTCGAATTTGTACACGAATCTCAAATCAACCAAAATATCGTAGATTTATACAACACGTACATGTCTAGGCTACGAATTAGATTTTCTTTGAGGCAGTGTTGAAGTGAAAAGTGAGAGGAGACCCGATAAGTATAACTGGTTTCTTATTGTCTAAAAGTGCTAAAAGTCTCATACACGATTTTTTAGTTAGGCCATTATTTCACATGCATCAACTATTTTTAGCACATTTTGGAAAACTGCCCCTCTCAAGGGCTAGGCTCATCTCATTTATTTATGGAGTTCAAAATTATGACCCAAATTAATTCTACGTACTTTTATAGCACTTTGTGGAGGGTTCACATTCCACTGGTACGACAAAAAATACCCCATCATTGACTTGGGACTCTTAGGCTTTTCTTGCATTCTAAAGGGGTATACGATATGATTCATATATAGTACATAAAGATTAAAACACAAATTTTTTAGAAACACTAATTTCAATAAGTTTGATATATAATCATCAGTTCTTCTAAATCCATGGCTTCTAAACTGAGCAAATTATATAAATTCTATTTTACCAAACCAAAAAAATGAGTAGATATTATACAGGCCAGTAACTAATAGTACGAACTAAAGCAACTGAGCGAGACAGCTGAACATCGGCAAGTCGCATGCGGATTTTTTGACAATAAACAACTTCCTTGGATGTATCCTTTAGTTAATTGCACAATTCTATCACATATTTTCCAGATGATTCAAATATTTTACCCTTCTTTTTCTTTTGTTTTCAATCTTAATTTCCTAAACCTACTTCCTTCATCCCACTACGATCACCTACTATACATCACAAGTTTTCCGGGAATCATGTACTGAAGTCTAGTCTCTTCATCTATTAATTGGCCAAAATCTATTTTCATCACTGCACGAGAAACAAGTTAAATTATAATGGAAACTAACAATCATCCGATTTAAAAAGAATGCATACAAAACTTGTCCGTAATAACTTCAAGTAAACTGTTCTTTTGTCTAGAAAATATTATCTTGTTTGCAAAATAATAATTTTAAGAAAATTATCAAAACAGATTCAAACATTTTCCCAAAGTCACTAGATATTGATGAGTTTTTTAAGTTGCGAATTTTTTTGGGATTGATAATACAATCTTTTTATGTTTAATTTTGCAAACCGGACTCTTTTTGGCAACTAAATCTCTACTCAATGAGGTAACCCAAACTATGCAAACATGGAAAAATCGAAATGTGCTATAAAAATTCCTCATATATTCTCAAGCAAGTGTTGACCATATCGACTAGTAAAACATATTGAGCCAACTAAAACGTAACATCCATTTTTTCAAGTAACAAGTTGGACTTCAAGAACATTGCGTAGATCCATCAACCCGGCCCCTGCAATCACATAGTATCAAATTAAGCATCCAAAACCATATTCATTCGGTTGAAATTTTGGAAGGAAAATGGTACTTCGGTTGTCATCCATGCGTACTGTGTGACGAATTTATTTTTATATGCATGAAATTAAAAAATATATTCAAAGAAAAAATAAATAAAGAAAGAAGGAAATGACAGAGAGAGGATGTGAAAATTTTTGGATGAAATATTATGAAATCTAAAAATAGACTCATAATAATCATATAATTGGCTTGAATTTTGGGGCGTACGTAATTACCTGCTCGCTCTGTGATGTTGTCAAGGACAGCAGAGTAAACAACCACCTCTGAAGGCTACGATTACCAGGAAGGAAAAGAAACCCATGACTAGTATCATAACCCCGACGATAATACCCTTCACAAAACTACCCAGCAACGTCGAGAAAAATGGCTTCGGTGGTGATGTGGACCGTGTCTGGGCTGGTGGTGTGAGCAGAGTATTGGGCGGTGGTGGTGTGGACAGAGTCTTGGGCGGCGGCGTGGGGAGAGTGCTGGGTGGTGGCCGGAATGACAGCGGTGGTGTTGGAGAGGAGAGAGTCTCTGGTGGTGGTGGTGGAGGTGGCATGAACCGAGTACTGGGTGGTGGAGAGGAGAGAATCTCCGGCGATTTACTGAGGAGGTTGGTCTGCCCCAGCGGCGGAGAACAACCAGCAGTCACCGGCGGCGACAATGGCGCTCTGGAGGCAGTCAGCTGAGAAGGGGATGTTAGGAGAAGAGTTGTGAATAATATCATCAACATTCTGATCGGTTCAGACATCTTGGGTTTTTTTCTTTAACTGTTTGGGGAATTTGAGAAGTAGAGATCTAGGAATTGGATGAGAATTTAAAGGAAAAATTGTGAGCAGAGGAATTTGATTGATTGTTGGGGAAATGGGTTTTGTGAGTGGTAGCTAGAGGCATGCAAATGGTGGAAACCGTGGAATGGAAGTATGGAACAACAAGTATTTATGCATTGGTAGTTGGTTTTGAGTTGGTTGCTTTACAATAACTTCCCCTCCCTGAGGTACTACGGGTTTAATCATGCACGATTCCCCCTTGAGAAACAAAATAGATCCCGAATCAAAGCTCGATGAGTCTTTCGCTTAAACCGTAATCGTATTCGACAAATGTCGATCGGGTTTTTTTTCCGATTTTTCTTTTCTTTTCGGAATCCGCTTTTTTCTTGTGTTTAAAATTATATATGTAGATATTTGGATATTATGTAAACATCGAACTCGAACTGAAACCCGTTTTTACGAATTACAATCAAAACTGAACCCGAACACCCCTTTACTCCTATTTTGATGCGAAAATGCGTAATTTAATCCATAACCAAACAGATAAAATGTGAAAATGCCTAATTTATAATGCAAAATGAAAATCCCAAACACCCCTTTACTCCTATTTTGATGCGCTCTTTACCAACTCAGAGGTGGTCTGGTCCTGTCTTTGGGTTGGTAAATACTAATTACGTTTCGAGAATCCCTGCATGGCTGCATTAAATGATTTCACAAATTTATGCAAATCTATTTTACGATACGGCTTCGCCCTAATTAAAAATGAACTGCATAGAGTGTTTGGTCCTTCAAAAATTAGACTGAGGTGCATACGAAACGCTAAATTATTATTATTATTATTTTTTTGTCATTCGCCATTCCTAATTTATTACAAGGGGGAGGGAGAGAATGAGACTCGATCCCATGATGTAGTGTGGGACGCTAACTTATTAAGAAAACAAAAACTCGCATAGAGTTGGGTGCAATGACAAACACAAAGGCTTACTCGGGCACATGCACAACTCTAAATACGCATAGTTTGGGCCTATTTTTCAGGATAACTTAAAAAAGTTTTTAATGTGATTGCCCTCTGCAAATTTCCCCAATGACAACAAAAAATTGTGAGAATTTCATAATGTGTGCGAAAGTTTCACTAAGTATCGCATTATGAGCCTTTTTTTTTTTTTTTTTTTCATGAGTACGGAATCAAATGATACCTACGTATAGACACATATTCTAGTCTCCTTCCTTAGACCTAGCAACCGGCGGAATTAATAGCCCTTTTTTTATTATTTTAAATTCTTGTCCAACAAGCCAATAAATATTTTTAGGATGATGGTAGTACAATATTTGTTAATCAATCTTGTAAATATGTAGTTTGGGTTCCCACTAGCCCATTTCGTACAAATCCAGGGTTTGCCATTTGAAAGAAGTTTGGTTGCAAACAATGTGCTAGGCTAAATAGAATTTTTAGTAATAAGCTCGACTTGTATGTTAGAGCTCGGCTCGGTTCCAGAGGCCCATTTAGTACTCGAACTAAGATCGAGTTTTCAAATACTCATTGAACTCCTGCTCGTGCTCACTCCATCTTAAGGAGAGAAGGTGGAGAGGGATTGACGGATTTTGCACCGACCATGAACCGAAGAGCGGGCGGGGCCCACTTCAGGTCCAGCAAGGATGATCTAATCCGTTCAATAATTCTTAAAAAAAGAAACCGAGTGGGCCCATGATAAATCAGCTCAATTTGATATGAATAGATGCTCGATACAATCTTCCATTTTTCATTCAGATTACAGATCCCGCTCAGTATTTTTTTAGAAAAAATTATTGAAAGGCTTGGATCATCCACGCGGGACCTGAAGTGGGCCCCGCGTGCCTGTCGGTTCATTGGTCAGTGCAAAGCCGCCGGTACCTTCAGACGGTCTGAAAAAGATGCGAACAGAGTAATTTTCCATCCTCCCCATTTAAGTTTCGGATGGATTAATACTACTTGTGATTTCTAGGAAACTTTTCCTAAAGTATCACCCAAAATTGTGTCATTGTAGACCATCAATTCTTTCGTGAAAGCATCAATAAACATCAATGCTAAAGACTCTCCATCATTAATCCTCATCCTTTCAACCAACCTTTGTAATCTCTCTCTCTCTCTCTCTCTCTCTCTCTCTCTCTCTCTCTCTCTAAAGACTCTACTTTTTCTCTGTAAGCAACTGTAGAGTAATTGCAAAAGTGTTGAAAATAGTTCAAAATATGGCAATTTTGTGGTACCACACACACATACCTACGAAATAAGTACATGGCAAAATGGGTCTCTTCCTCTGCTATTTTTCTCACCTGTGATGTGTCTCTCATTATGAAAAATCCGCAACAAGAACAGCTACGAAAAATTGACTCTTTTTCTTGAATTATTAACCTCCACATGGGTTCTCTAATATTCATCTGGACAGTTGATGGATTAGCTCTAGTTTTTCAAATTTTGAAACTTTAGCTTCAGATCAGCAACTGAAATTCACATTGTTCTTCTCTAATTCTCCCAATTGAATTATGTTTTTGCTTAGTGATAAATTAAGAAGATGAGCGCGGTAAGTGTTAACTTGATAACGTTAAAAAATAGGCCCTTAGTTAGATAATCCTCTGGTCACGTGGATCAACTTAGACCAATGAACTAGAAAGTGACCGTGCCCAACGCAAGACATCCAGCTTTTTTTTTTTGCCAAAACGATAACAGATGGTATTATTAACTGAATCAAAACGATACATCAAAAAGGGTAGCAGGACAACGTTTGAAGGGTAGCGGGCGGAGGCGGACCGACAGGTTAAGATCGGTATTGAAAAAAGTGATTGGACGGTTTTAAACACAGGGTTCTATTCGGCTTGGAGAGAACATAAACCTCGTCGTCGGATGATGCCGGAGGACGACACACGCGCTGGCCAAAGGCGGGTCACGTACGCGCACTTGGGACGCACGCGCCAGGTGGCACTGAGTCGGCACCATGTCGGATGCCACGAAGGTGCCAGGTCGGATAGTCAGCATCCACGTCAGCCGGTCAATGCCGATGTGGCGCCACGTCAGCAAGGGTCAGTCAGTGAACCTTTTGGTCTGGGTCAAAGGGGTTAGATGGGTCATGGTACAGTTTAAAAGGGTCAGCTGCTAGTGGTCAAATGGGTCAAAGGGCTGGCTCAATGTGGGCAATGATCCACTTTCAAGAGGGGGTTAATTATTGGGAGATTTGGAAGGGGTGTAGAAATGGGGAGGAAAGATTCGAAAATAGTTAAAATACTAAATTGGGAGCTTGTCACATTAATGGTTCAACCACCACCTTGGATTTTAGATAAAAGATAACAGAGTCCCAAAAGATGTTTGCCTGTGATACTTCCAATTATGCCTGGAAATGAATCGTGCTGTTCACGAGCACCTTGTAGCTCGGGTTGTTAAAGCTCGGCTTAATTATCTCCTTGACTTTGTATCACGCTTTAAGTTTTTAACTTGCCAAGCTCAAGTTCGATGAAAATTTGGCGAGTCAATTGGGCCTAAATTTGTCGATTCCAAGACTTGTTCATTAATCTTAATGAGCCAAAATATCAAACATTTATACTTAACGAACACGTCTTGGCTGATACTAAGATTTTCTTTATGGAGATGAGGCTCTAACATTAAGATGAAAATTGAGGGGAGGCCCAATTGAAAGGCTCCCAAATGTTCGGCTCAATCTAATTATTAAACGAGCCTAAAATTGAGACACAAATTTAGATCATTAAGTTAGTTTAAACTTAAAGAAGCCCCTACTGAGTTGTGTCCCAAACAGTTTATGAACGACTCAATTCTTTTAACAGACCAAGGAGCAAAAGAATCATCCCAACTATTGCAAAATGTACAAAAGTAACAAAATAGAATAGAGAGACAGAGAGCGCCCCAAACAGAGGCAAATGATGCCCTGTGTATAAATTACGAGTAAACTTCCTCTACCTTTTCAGGCTTGAAACCAAAACAGAGGTGAGAGAGAGCGCCAAACAATTCTCCAAGACGGACAAGTAGGGCTACGAACGAACCGAGCTGCTCGCGAGTAACTCATGGCTCAGTTTGTTAAGGTTCGGCTCGGCTCGATAAGTAAATGAGCCGAGCTCGAGCTCAATTTTCAAGCTCGTTTAATTAACAAGCTCGCAAAAGGTCCGCTCAGTTCGGCTCGTTTGCATCCCTACGGACAAGTCCTCAAAAATCCTGTTGAGAGAAGGAGCGAGTGGGGTTTTCCCAAAACTGATTCTAAACAACTAGTTCTCAAAATCTTTAAACGAACACAATCACGTGAGACAGGGGCGGAGCCAGGATTTTAAGACAACGGGGTTAAAAATTGAATATACATGCAAGTTGTTTTTTCTATTAGCTCCTGCAAAGAAATAACTAAATTAAGATGTGAACTTTAACGTAAATATACAGTGATACATGTATTTTTGCTCTATAACTCGAAAAACTTGAGAATTATATGAATTTTAAATAAGTTGGGGCAATTTTTTAATTTTTTGCAGGGGCAAAATTGTAAAATTTAGCTCTAGACTATTAAAAATCCCTGTAAGAAATTGAAGTGATAGGGGTCAAGTTCCCCCTCTTGTTTCTATAGCTCTGCCCATGACGTGAGGAGGGGGCTTTGTTGGAAGAAATTTCATCCGGCATTTTGCGTGTATTTTTTTTTTCACACGGTATACATCAGAGGAGGTTAGAGGGTAGTTGGACATATTTCTCAACAAAACTAACATAATTTGTCATGATAATTGATAATGACGCCGTCCCTTTTTAAGTGATCGATACGGGAATACGTGCAATTTCAAACCCCTAAAAAATATATTTCTCTATATAACTTTTTAATTTCTTTTATACCAAATTAAAGTGCTCAATGAGCACTTTAATTTGGTGCAAAAAAAAATTAAAAATGATATGCGAAAGTACATTTTTAAACGTCCGCAAAAATACACGTTTTCTAAGTGGATCACTTAAAAAGGGATGGAGGGAGTAAATAACATCCCATGTGAAACGTTGAATTCTATATCCATAGATAGTCACCCAGAAATTAAAATATGTTACTGGATAGAGAATAGAGATTCCATGACCAAATTAAATACAAATCCGACAGTAATATTCTCTGTATCCAAACAGGGTTAATGCATGCATGTGGGAGGGGCAATGCCCAACTAGAGAGACATTTGTATTTGCTCTAGTAATGATATACAAGAAAATAAATTAGAAATTTAGGTTCAAATTGTTATTTAACTTTATTTTTTGCATTATTCAACTAGAGTTGAAATTCAGTTAAAAGCTTGATTTGATATAGCTGACTCCAGTAATTTATGAATTAAATTTACATAAATGTTTCTGGAAAACAAGTTTTTAATTATTTTTTTGGAACATATATATAATGTAAAAAATCCGGATTCTTCTGAAAATTTATCGTAATCTTTTTGCAAAATTGCAAACTTATTCCCAAAACCTTTTGTCATCAAACTTGGAACCAACTTGAATTCCCATTCTGTTGATGACGAATATTGATTGATATATATTTAATGGAGATAATGAGAGTCCAATTTAAGTTATTTTTTGAGAAATAAAAATGATAAAAAATTATGTACATAATTTTAAAGACATTTCACTTCATAGCAACCCGGATTATAACACACTTTGGGTAATTGATGTTGTCAAAATTTTCCTTTCCACAAAACATTCTTCCACTCTTCTTTTTCATTGGGCTTTATAATGTTTAAAAATGTGTACAAGCTTCTTTTTGGTACATAGGAAAGCAAAAATGTGTACAAGTTTCTACTGTTGAACCTAGGTCATCTATCATTCCATCTTAGCAATTAATCGTATTATACAAAGGCTCTTCCTAATAAGGTTTTTTTTTTTTTTTGAGATATTCTTTTAGCAAATTTGAGCCATCAAAAATATTTTTGAATAGCCGAGAATACTTAGATTGTTGTTTACAGTCCATTTCCATGCTGCTCAAAAGCTAGACTTGTGTAGAAATGTTAAAAAAAAATTGTAAAAGTGTGTGAAAGATTATTGAAAAGTAGAATGGGATACAAGAATGTTTTCTTTTTTCTTTTCACGTGAATTTTCAATAATGTCTCTTCATACTATATTCAGTGTTTCATATTTAATACGATTTCAAGAGAAACGGGAAATCGGGAGGCCTATAAAGTAAACTCACTACACTCCAGTAAGATGTAGGATAATTGCATTTAATCGAAACCGTTAATTACCAAATAGACGACCGTGATTGATCACTATATGGGTATAATAGTTTACTCAATACAGGCCTCCGAATCCAGAAATGGGAGAGTAAATTAGTAGTATAAATTTATACAACAAAGAGAGAAGTGTGAATGCACAAAATTGACTTCCAAAAAGTCCAGGACACGAGAAAAACCCAATGACCAAAAAACGCGGTTTCGATATTTAAGAGGAGTATTTAAAATTAGAAATGCTCACTCAACACAGCTGTGATCCAAATCTCGAATACACAGACCCTTGTTGCTATCAGATCTATATATCGAAGTTGTGTAAAAGATCTTTCTTTTCGTTGAAGCTTCAGACCACTACATCTACACTTTTTGGCTGAAATGCGACGAACCCATTTTAGAAAGGCATTCTATCTTTGCAATATAGATCTTTAATTACAAAACAAAAGTTAGGTTTTGTTGCTTAATCTGGAAGCTGAATCTGGAAAGGTAACTGGATTTGGGGAGTTGGGTTAGTTTTTCCAAGAATGGAAGGCTCAAGAGGCAGGAGAGTGGAGAAGAGAGTGTATGAAGAAAGTTTGGAAGATCAAGATGGTGGGATGCCAAATTTGAAAAAGCCCAAAGTACCTGGTTTGGCTAGGTTTGTTGAAGTACAAATTTTGTGCATACAAGTGTTTTCTCGTCTCAATTTCTTGTTTCTCTTCATGGGTATTGCTCAAATTGTTTTATTTTCAATTTTGTTGGAATTTACGGTCCTTAAAGTTTGATATTTGCTGGATATAGAGAATATTGAACATGCGTATACATTTACATTGATGCATTTATGTATGTATTAGGTTATGAAAGAACCTGTTACTGCTGTGGAGAAACTGAGAGATTGCCAAATAAATTTTGGTTATTATCATGGTTACCCTATGGATTCAACAATCGATTGTAGACTTACGGTTATCATGTTTACCGAATTTAGGAGTGACGGGGATTTTAGGAGATTGACTATGCCTCTTGGTACGCAATCTAGATTGTAGACTTATGGTTATCACGTTCACCGAATTTAGGAGTGACAGGGATTTTGGGAGATTGCCTATGACTCTTGGTACGCATTGGCAGCACAATTTAATTAACCTTGTCTATGAAGGTGTATCCAAATAAAACAATAAGAATTATTTTTTATGAATGAGTCAACATGAAAAATTAATAGGCTAGGGAACTAGAAAGACTTCGTTGACAAAATCAGAAAATCATGGAGTTAAGGGACATCATGTGCCTGAGTCTTGTGGTAGCATGAGATTTGCATGTTAAGGTATACACCCCTCACTGTTTAACAGCTTTAATAACTCAATACCGAGGTCCCGTTCTTTTGTGGGTCTCATTCACTTTGGTTGCCAAAGATTTCATTTAATGGGTGATGCAGTTTTTTAGACCGCATCGAAAGAAGAATGATAAGATAACACAATTGGATAAAATTGGGCCAAGATCTTGAGGAACATTAATGAAATCCTTGCAGTGGGGGCATTATCTCAAGATGTAAACTGTGGGTTGAATTTAGTGTCAATTTAACTGTAGTTTTAAACATTTAATCCTAGCATCACTGAGAGTACATGTTTATTGATATTAGTTTATATCATTCAATTTTCTCTCGAAGAGCTTCCATTGATGATCAACCTTTCGTTTACTGGATACAAGCAGGTTTTGACCAAGTTACAATGGTTGGAACATTGCACAATGATCAACCCTATGAATATGTTATCCTCATTTCGTATTGCAAACCTCGTCTCAAGATTTAGCACGAAGTATGTGATCAAGTTAGCCTTACAACGTGCTGACCACATACATCTGATCTCAAGATAGTATTGAAATCGATTAAATGCCATGAACTATATATTCTCCAGTTGACTGAAATAGTTTCAGTGGGTTGAGGCTTTTTGTAAGCTCTAAAGTACTTAAACTTCTTTGAGTGATTCAATTTGGAACTCACAAAACTTGGTTGTGGGAAATACATCTAATCTGGCTAATATTCTCTGTGTAAATATATTGCCTTCGTTATCAGTGTCTTTTTAATTTATTCAGTTCAATTTTTCCTACAGTGTGATTGTGGAAGCCTTGAAGGTGGATAGTTTGCAAAGACTTTGCTCATCATTGGAGCCACTTTTCCGCAGAATTGTAAGTCTGATCGAATTGTTGTGGTGAATTATTGTTAATGTCTCTTTGAATATGTTAACGAGTGAAAGTGAAGTTCACTAGCATTGCACTTTTGCCCTTGTGTTAGTGTATGTACGTTTTGTGTCCAGGTTGCGGGTTAAGTGAAGTAGTCTACTACAAGCAATGTTATGTATCTCTCCACTGTCTCCAGTTAACTTGCTTGTTTTATAGAGCCCTTAGCTTTTTTTGCTAATAGACAGATGTATCTTATTCCAATATTGAAGATCACTTGTTTGTAGGGAACTCTACATGAGCTATGGCTTTCACTTTGCCTTATAGATTGTTGAAGTATCTTAACTGCATTGTCGCCATCCATTCTGATATATGTAGCCATTTAGCGTGTAATACTTCCTTATATTTGTTCCCACATATTTTCTCTGTGTATCTGTAATAACTCTAGATTTCGTAAAGATCTCACAAAGATACTTTAGCTATAAGCAATTTTTGTTTTGACCTATTAGACTTAATAAAGTTTTTAAGTTTATTATATCTGAGTGAAATCATCTTTTTTTCTTTAGCATGTAAGAATGTCTCCATTTCCATTAACATTGACTTAGTTTTATTGGGAAAACAGGTAAGTGAAGAAGTGGAGCGTGCATTGACAAAATTGGGCCACTCTAAACTAGCTGGAAGGTGTGTTTGTGCTTTATTTTTTATGGCCTCAAACGGGAGATTGCATGCTTTGTATGTTATGACCTCATTGTCTCAGTAGAATTCATAACTTCTAATCATGCAGGTTTTTACTTATTTGGGTACGTTTTAATCTTGACGCCTTAAATCTTCTGCTTTGGGCAGTAATTGAGCAAATTTTCGCTTGACAGGTCCTCGCCACCAAGAATACAAGGCCCAGAAGGGAAAAATTTGCAGCTTCATTTCAAAACGAGGATGCCACCACACCTTTTTACAGGTGGAAAGGTTGAGGGAGAGCAAGGAGCAGCAGTCCATGTTGTCCTTCTAGATGCAACAACTGGGAATGTAGTACAATTTGGACCGGAATCAGCAGCCAAACTGAGTGTTGTGGTGCTTGAAGGTGACTTCAATGAGGAAACCGAAGAAGATTGGACAAAGGATCACTTTGAAACCCATGAAGTAAAGGAGCGCGAGGGGAAAAGGCCACTTCTGACAGGGGATTTGCAGGTAATTCTCAAGGAAGGTGTGGGTACTCTAGGAGATATGACTTTCACTGACAATTCGAGCTGGACAAGGAGCAGAAAGTTTAGGCTTGGTTTGAAGGTTGCTTCTGGATATTTAGAGGAGGTTCGTGTTCGTGAGGCTAAAACAGAGGCTTTTGCAGTAAAAGATCATCGGGGCGAATGTGAGTCTTCTTAGTGATAGTTATTCCCTTACACATGTGGAAAAGAGAAAAGAAAAAGCGTGGCAATCTAATATTTGTGCATTTTGCTATGACAAATAAAGCATAGTTGTGCAAAGGGGAAAAAAAGACCAATCAATGCCCTAATATTTCACTCACACATTATTGGGTTCTGTCATTGCAAGATATAGTAACACATATTTACCACCCAAAAAAAAAAAATAGATATAATAACACATAGTCATGCTAGAATGTGAGTGGATGTTCAATACTTTGGCGGTTTTCAAAATGAAACTAATAATCCTTGAGCAGTTTATTTTTGGAAACACTACCCTAGAGCATGGAGATTCTGTTGCAATGATTGTTCCATGGATGCAAAGCCGATATTTTCGATACATGGTCTCTATTACTGCCTAAGTTACCAGTATAATGGAAAAATATAACAGTGTTATTGTGAAGATCCTGATCTTTATTGGTCAAATTAAGTCAGGGCCTTTCCACCATCATTTGTAGCATGAGGGCCCATGAAAGCCTAATGATTGAAATGGTTGTAGAAATTTGACCTGCTTGAATTTTACCATAACTCTTTTCAGGTGTTTGGACCGAGTTAGGTCCATATCTTCATAGGTAAATTCATATGGCATGATTACAGGAAGATCTCCAAAGCACATGTTCTTCGTTTATTTTCAAATGAAGGATTGTTTAAGAGCACTTCAAATGAGTGATGTGGAGGGTTCTTTTGGAGCATTTTTGTTGTTTAGAAATAACATGCATTCTAATCTATCTTGGGTAGATACAAATCTTTTGGGAAGCATGTGATGTAGCAAATAGCATGCTTTAGTGTAAGTTGAGGAGAGTCACGGTTGAGATGTCTGGCTTTTGAGCCTTTGCCTCGGCCATTCCCGCTACCGTTGATGTTAGTTTTACATAGAACTTACTTGCATAAGGAGTAATAGAATTTTTTTTAAGACCCTTACATCATGATATTCCTGGTTTAATGGTGGCACGTTTCGCTTTTAGTGAACCAGCCAAAAAAGAACTCTGATGCAGTAAAATGGGCAGAAGTAACTCAAATGGCATATGATTACTCGTTAAAGAATATAGTTACTAAAACTCCTTTTGCGATCGTTTGTGTTTTGTTGATATTATGGCTTTCAAATTAGTGAAGTGTTTGTTGTATTGTAGTGTACAAGAAACATTATCCGCCTGCCTTGCAAGATGAAGTATGGAGATTGGATAGAATAGCGAAGGATGGAGCACTGCATAAAAAGTTGATAAAGGCTGAAATCATAACTGTTGAAAATTTCCTCAGGCTTCTTGTTCGGGATCCACAGAGGCTGAGAAATGTAAGGGCTTCAATTTCTATCTCCTTTTCTTCCTCTTCATTTTTTCCTTTTTGGTGTTGAATTACATGTTTTCATTACCTTGGAGAAATGATTGCTTAACTCTCTCTCTACTTTGATGTTTATGTTGTAGATTCTTGGAAGTGGTATGTCGAATAGGATGTGGGATAATACTGTGGAGCATGCAAAGACGTGCGTTTTGGGTGAGAAGTTATATGTTTATTATTCAGATGGAACAAATAGCATGGGCGCTGTCTTCAATGATATCTATGAGCTTAGAGGCCTTATTGCTAACAGACAGTTCTTCCCTCTGGACTCGCTTACGCACAATCAAAAGGTCTGAGATTTTATCTTTAAAGTAATTTGAAGAACCTTAACACATATCGAGTTTAGCTGATTAAACTTAATTAATCTTTGAAATACCCTTTTCAACCAGACTACAGTCCATGCCTGAATGCTAGCTTTTTCCTTCTGGACATCATATCAGATTTTTTGTCCCAAGAGGAAGTTCTGCAAAGCAGAAATTTCAATTCTGTAGCAAATGGTGTGGATTTAATTTTCCCCTGGATCAACAAATCTTTAATATATGAATCGTATCTCTAGGCCTGCCCTCTTATGCCTTTGGGCTTTGATTTGGGGGCATAGTCACACACAGCATAATGTCCCTTGAGTTTCTCGATTTTTTGAGGTACAAGGGGGCCATAATTTCAGTGGTTAAAACTTTTTTAGGGCAGTCAGTGCATATATTGCAAAAAATTATGTCTTCTTAGTCCTCCGCTATCCATACCCGTATCAATTGGGGATTATTATCGTGATTGTAGGATTCCTGCTCCCAAGATTACCTGGATTGGTTTAGGAAGTCCTCAATGCCATCTTTTTATATGAATAGAATCACTTCTCTTTGCATGGGTAGATGGCCTTGATTGGATGCCATGTGCGGAGATGGACTAACTACTTCGATGTGCTCTCTGCATGTAGGAGTACTACTATATGGACTTAAGTTATACTTAACCACTGAATCGATTTCAAATTCATTCACCAAAAGAGGATGATTTCAAATTATAGCAGCACTCACCAGATTTTTAGTCAGGTGTCATAACAAACGATGCCTACTTAATTGGACTGATTAGTCATCCCCGCTACTTCGAGTGGTATGTAAACTAGACTTTCGGTCCGAGTCGTGTACTGTAAAATCATGATACAGATTATTGACTCGTTCATCAGACATACAGCCCAACTCCTTTGTTTTCTGTTTGCAGGTTTCAGTGGATTCACTAGTGAAAACAGCATACGAGAATTGGAGCCAAGTTGTCGAATATGATGGAAAAGTCCTAAACTCTCTATCAATAAGAAACAACGGAACAAGAGCCTCACCTGTGACTACGTCGGACCTGAATCATGTCACAACACAGAATAAGCAGCAGCGTATCTCCTCTGAATCAACATCACAATGCCAAACCAGAACCCACCCCCCTTCAAACTCTCAGTCAATCGAATTTCCATTGATGAGGTCTGATCCTATGGCAGGAATGATGTCAATGGATTACGGATCAGTAGGAATGTCAGGCTTTTGCGGTTCTTCTTATAATCCAGGAGAATGGTCAAGGCCAAGAGATGGCCATGGATTTGAAGATTTCTCTGAGGAAATTCGCTTGAGGAGTTTGGAAATGTTAGATGGTGACGATATGCAGAGACTTCTAATGGGTGTCGGTGTTGGAATTGGGTCCGCTTTTGGCCATTCCAATGAAGGTGGTTATTCTTACAATGCTCCGAATGAGCATCCGTTGGATCAGAGATACGGGCAGGAGCCGCAGGAGCTTGGACGAAGTTCAGGAAAGGCTGTTGTGGGGTGGCTCAAGCTAAAAGCTGCTTTGAGATGGGGAATATTTGTGAGGAAGAGAGCTGCAGAGAGAAGAGCTCAGCTCGTCGAGCTTGACTAAATCGACTGTTCAGTTTATTTCGATCTTGTGGCTTGAGTCTGAGGGATGTTTTGTTTTGGATGGTGTTCCCAAATTCTATGGTATGTTTGGTAATGGTGAAGCCATGGAATGGAAAATGAAGTTTATAACCTGGCAGATTTTAATTTCCTTTCCTGTCTTCTCGTTCTCGACATCAGAAGGAAGGGCCAAGAAACTAAGCGTGTATCAGTTGTACCAGTGTATTTATGTCTGCATTTTGTATGAATTTTCTGATTTAGTTTCTGATTGCCATTTCCTGTAGTTAATGTGTTTTTCTTTTTATTTTTATTTTGTTTGCTTATTTTTTTTTGTCGTTGTCCATGCTGAGTGTACGATTAGTATGGGGTTTCAATGTGTGTTCTATAGCGAATTTAGCAGATCTGTGAAGCCTGCATTAATGAAATGAACCAAATTCCAGTATATGCTCATGATTTTCTTTTGAACTACTTTTATGTACAAGTTTGCGTTTGAATTATTGGGTTAAGGTCCTTCTCAAGGTATGCTGATATCGTTTCTTGACGAGACTAATACAGTAGTGTACAGATATAGTACTCCTTTGTCCCAAATTGCAGGACTTGTACGAAAAGTCGTGCAATTTTGAGATCAAAAAATAAAAATACTTTCGTACATCATTTTTGGAAAACTTTTATACCAAATTAAAGTACTACTTTAATTTGGTGTAAAAGTTTTCCTAGTACTTTAATTTGGTGTAAAAGTTTTCCAAAAATGATGCACATGAATACAGTACTTTTAGGTCCGAAAATTACACGTCTTTTTGTAGGGCCGGGTAACTTGGGAAGGTGGGAGTACAATTTTTTGGGATATATTGTTACATTGGTTCATAGTGATCGAATTACTAATATCATATCCCGATGGCTTGCTTGTTTAATGGGGTATAAGCATCGGATTAACCATCTATTTTTCTAAATAAAAGTTTTTTCAAGGGAATGGTTACTGGTGTTTGGGAATGGGGATCCTACAGTGCGGCCCTTGTAGGGCGCATCCGGATCGTCCATCTCTGCTATCAATGGTTTAGATTCGTTTTGTTCTTTGATCGGTAAGAGTACGTTTGTGATCTGAACCATTGATTGCGGAGATGGATGGTCCGGATGTGCCCGGAAGGGAACCGCCCTACAGGATATAACCCGCTTGGATCATCAATTAGGAATCCGGGTGCACAAATAAGATTGTAGAGAAGCTGAGTCCATAAATGAAAAACAGAACAAAATTCTTCAGATGTCAAGAACTACTGATGTCATCGTTCTAACAAAACCTTGAACAAACATTAGATTAGCAGTTTTAACCATGGAATGAAACTTTGGTACAAGGGGAAATCAAAAACAGTGCACTAAAAGATCAAGGGAAAAGAAAGGAAAATGACGACGGAAGACTAATTACACAATGTTACAGATTCCTCAGAGATTAAACTCTACAGCTGAGGCTCTCCCTCTTCTCCAAGAATCAGCAGCTACAATCGTCTTCCGAACATTATCCGAAAGTGTAAGAACCAAATCCAAAATCTCCATCCAATGATCCTTCTTGTTCCTGTATAGCACAACGGAATCCCTTGTGAAATGCTCAGAAAGGAACAACAGAATGAAGTTATTCAGAAACTACACTGGACACAGCTAAACTACAACAGAAATATACGTATAAACCACCAACAATTTCTCCACAAACGAGCAAAATCATTAACAAGGAGATCATGTGCAGCATGGTAGCTGAAACATATGAACGGAAAACAAGTCATTTGTGCAGATATAAGAAAGTAACCATAGAGATGTAATCATACCCGTTTGATCATTGCATTCATTATATCATCCAAGGACTCGTAGCTGCAGGGAACAAGGCTACCAGGCGACTTCGTTTGCTCGGAGGTGTAGTCTTCATTGGACCTGATTTTTGTGTCTATAAATGATTTCTCGATTCCAATATGCTGGACGAGAGTTGGAGGGCTGCTATTTGATCGGCTGACCAACGCTGGATCAGTCTTTCTCTGGAAGAGTCCACTATTTTGAACCATATTCTGGCTTAATGGGGCCACAACACCATTGGCAGGAAATACAGAGTTAAAAGGACTAAAAATCTGATTCGAGTCCCACCTCTTAGCCGTTTCTTGGTTTGTATTTCGAACAACGTTACCAACGGATCCTGCTTGGAAATGAATCTCTCCTCTTGAATCCTCCAAGGGTGCTGAAATAGAATTGGTAGAAGAAAAATCTAGTGGGCTGTTCTGAATATGCCCACCAGCTGCAGAATTATTACTCCTCGTGCTATTTGGAGGCAGCCGATCATGATCAAAAGGTCCAGCCAGTGACAAAGAATTTGGCGAATAATTTGGTAGTTCAACGGTACTATGCCAGTTTTCATTAGAACCAGTGACACCAGCATTAAAAGGTTCTGAATTCACTTTGAAAGCAGGTTGAGTACTAAATAGACCCCCATCTTGTACGTGTTGTCCATTTCCATGCAAAGTGAAAGGACTGCTCGACGCACCACCAGGTTGGAATGGGCCAAGCCCCAGCGATGTGGGAATCCCTTGAAATAAACTGGCGTTTTGGTTTGATTGCCAAACGACTGGCTGGAACTTGCCAGTGGTGGTTAAGTTTTGGGCATGGTTAGGTTGGAATAGTGCAGAAGAAGAAAGGCTACGGAGGTTCATTCCTGCAGAGCTATTCAATCTACCTAGCATTCCACCTGTTTGATAGGGTGATATATTGGAACTGGAATACCGCCCTGGTCCTGCCAATGAGCGAAAATCTCCAAACGCGTCTAGTGAACTCACGCGCATATAAGGAGAATCCTTACCCCCTAACGCGGCAACCATGTTTGCTTGCTGGGTTGCCACTGAACTGATGCGTTTCAGGTAAAGCCTATATTTCTGCAACACAAGACAAAAGAGTCAGCATGTTGGCAACCGGTATGAAAACATAGTCTGACTGTCAATAAGTACAAGCATAAATTTCTAAAATTTCTATCTAGGAAGAGCTGCTCTTTGTGTACTACTCAGCTTAACTAAGTAATTGCCAACCGTTGGGTTAGCCATGCTGCTTTTCTTGTGTTGGATACAAAATACCCAATACATCTAAGACAGAAGTTTATGTGCATGGTTTCACCACTTTTTCATGCACTTCAAACAGAACTCATTACCTCGGTTTTGAGTTTCAGGGAGGTCCGACATGTAGAGATATGTAGGAAGACGATGAATTAGAGCAGGTGAATGGTTGTATGGAGTTTACAATCAGTCTTTTCCATTAGGTGAGTTACCAGTTATGCAAGCATCTCCTAGTATTAAGCGAAGTATTCGAAACTCTTATTTTCCCATTTCTGGAAGAGTAGTATGATAGTATCGTTCTCCACGTTATAATAGATAATTCAAGAGAGACAAACTTTGGAAGACCCAACTTTGGAATTGTGGAGGGAAAGAAAACGCACGTGATTTTCCTACACAAATCCAAGATCTGTTTCCCACACCTTTTCTTTGCCTCCACAAATCCCTCCTAAATCCAAGATCCAAACACATCCAAGGGAATACTGGAAATAATTGGAAAAAAGTAAAGCTCCATACCTGAAGATGGCTCGCCACGTTTTCCCTGGTAAGCCCTTCGACATTCATCATGTCAAGAATCTTTTTGGGAACAGCTTCTGCATAAGCAAAGGAGGATATAGAAACCAGTCAACAAAAGACCTGATATAAGTCCAAAGAAAATTGTTGCACTGTGATTACAACAAACTACTCACTTTCAATGCCCAACTGGTTAACAGCTGCAACAAACTTTCGGTGAAGTTCTATGGACCAAACGACCCGAGGCTTCTTCTGGGCAGCTGGGTCCTCATTTTCATGTCCATTCTCTTCACCTTCTTCCTCCTCTTGTTCTTCTTCCTCCTCTTCCTTTCTTTTTCTATTTACCTTTCTATTTTGATCTGGCCCATCAGGCGAAGGCTCTCCACCTCCTCCATTTCCTTGGTTATCCTTGTCTTGAATGTTGGAATTGTTTTCGTTTTTTGAATCATACTTCTTTTTCCTGATAACATGTTGCCATATGTTACTCAGCTCCTCGATTCGAACTGGTTTCACCAAATAGTCACAAGCACCGTGGGTGATCCCCTTCATCACAAGCTTGGGATCGCCATTTCCTGACAACACTGGGACATCAAAAAAATAGTGAAAAAATTGTTATTTTGCGCAAACACTATGACTGCTTCCAAAAACAAAATAAAAAAGTCAAAAGAAACAAAGGGTCATGATATGTGAAAGATCAGTGAAGAGGTTATTCCTTACTAATGACAGGTAGGTCCATTTCGAGGCCCACGAGCTCTAGGAGCTTGAAACCATCCATATCCGGCATATGCACATCGCTGATAACTAGATCAAATCTGTTTTTGTTTTCCCGCAACATTTTCAAAGCCGTTTTTGCATGAGTCGTTGTTGTGACTGTAAGACCACAAATGTTAAGTGTCAATTGACATAAAAACCCGATTAGCATGCAAGAAAACCAAAGACGTAAAATTCCTGATAGGAAATCCAATGAATGTCGGGATTAAAGAAAATAATCGAACTAAAACCACTTTTTACAGTAACTGAAAATCTAAAATTTCTCTTGAGATTGTGGGTGAATGCTATAAAAGCACAAACCATGGTTAGGACTGCAATGAAAACACCTATCTTTCACTGTTTCTGGAAGAAAAGCCACAACTGGATTGACAGGCATTTACTAGAATATTAGACCAGGGCAACAAAGTTAGAATAAATCCATCCTAAGAAGGAAAGTTAATTTGACGCATAATTGTCACAATATGGTAAAAATTCTCTAAAACTAGGAATTATATGGCTCCAAATAACTGATTAGAAACAAATTCATAACATACCCAAATTGGGAATAAAATTGAGCAAACATCCTTTTTTCACCATCTCCAAAATGATCCAAAAGAATCACAGAAAGCAAGAACACAGTTGAGACAAACAAACAATTGAACCTTATCTGAACAAAATAACTAAAATTGACAGAATTTTGGAATTTAGACACAGAATCAAGTACCCAGAAAATAGACATGAAAATGAAGAAAACCAGAAAATAGGAACACAATGAGCCAAGAGAAATTGCTACCAGCCAAAACCAGATGAACAAAACCTACCCTCTTAAAATTCCAGAATAGAAATGATCTTCTCTCTGGCTTCTAATGAGAAACCAAATTGAGTGGTGAAAATTCAACCAGTAATAGAACAATAACATAGGATTTACGATAATTGGATTACAAATTAAGAGTTTTTTTTTTTTTGCCAAATTGAGAATAAACACAGTGAAGAAAAAGAATCGAACCCTGATAGTGGCATTTTCGTAGTAATTCGTCCAATATCCTCAACCAAGTTCTGTCATCATCAACGGCAAGAACACGCATACCCACTGGGAATTTATCATTTTCACCCCCTAAACTTGCTTTAATTTCCTCTAGAGTCATCTTTGGAGCAAAAAGATTGACAACCCAGATCAAAACAGAGCACAAAAGCACACGGAAATTTGGGTTTTGATCATAGAGAAAGTTCTTCTTTTGGAACTTTCCCAAAAGAAAAACTTTCCCAACAAACCCACAATGCCAACGACGCGAAAGTGCAGGCGGGGTTTGGTTTTTATGGAGCGATCAATGTTAGAGAGAGAGAGAGAGAGGGACTGGTTCAAGTGAGTATAGCTGTACAATTGACAACTATGGGGGCCGGGAAGAGAGAGAGAGAAATGTTTAAAAATTGACAACGATGGTGATGGGAAGAACAGAATTGGACTTCCACCTAACAACACACAGGGTCATGAAAGTATAGTATTTCGAATAACATTCTCTCTCTCCTTCTCTCTCTCTCTCTCTGTCAATACTTATATGAAGAAAACGATATATAACTATTTCTATATGTATTGCCAGGAATAATGAAGCAGCTTTTAATATTTCTTTTGTTTTTTTTTTTGTTTTCCTTTTGTTGGCCAGAGACGGACATGCATATATGGAAGTTGAAGACCTGGAAAAATGATAGCCTGCATCTAATATCCACTAAAGAATATTGCTACGGAACCGTTTTGTCATTATTGAGAGTAATTATCTGGTGCTCCTGGACAGTAATCTGTGTACTACATACTTCTATGGAATCTATAGTCTTAGTCGCGGGTCCATTTAAATGTGTAGTGTTGGAGGCTTAAAGGACAATAAGTGGGAGTGCTCGAAAGCGTTGAATAATTTTTCCACTATTGACAACTAAAAAGAAAATGATTTGGCCACACTACGGCTATTTGATTAATTATTCAATGCTCATGGAGTATAAGAGTAGAAAGAGTATCACGAGTCATTTCTACGTGGTACTTCCAACTATTAACATAACGACAAATTCTTGGATCTCACAATTTAGGGCTGTGAAAGGATCAAGTAACTTGTTTCCGAGTAACTCGAGGCTTGGTTTGAAAACGGATAGCTTGACTCAATTCATTTAGTAAACGAGTCAAATTCCACGTTTAACAATTATCCCAAGTTTGAGTTAGCTGAAACACTACTAGTAGGTTTCAAAAGGTCCAAGTTCGAGCTTGCTTGACTTATTTATGGAGGATTGTTTTGTGTTTGATCGGAACTCGAGTTGTCAAATAAATCGAGTTCACGCTCAAGGGTCGAAAAATTGGCATCGTTAGCGTTCGAACTCATAGTATTTTTAAACGAACTGAGCTCAAACATTCTAAAACTCCGCTCAGGTCATTTGCACCTCTAAGATATGCGCTCATCATTTTTGTTGGGTTATTTTAGATACAAACTCAATGGCACAGAGTATCACATAGACAATGTCACACAAATAATTAGGGAGTGTTTCACTAACAAAAAATAGTTTTTTTTCAAAAACTAAGACATTTCATTCTCTCACAATACATCACATAAAAAACCGTGAAAAGTAAGTTTATTCTAAAAACACTCTTAGCGAAACACCCTCTTAGTCTACATAGGGGAAAAAGAAAAGAAAAGAAGAAGATCAATTAATGGAATGAACGGTTCATATTAGTAGGATGTACCAAGACTTTAGTGTGGCCTACCAATAATTTTGCAATCACGTGAAGCTCAACGAACCCCGAATCCGGCAGATTCTAATTTAGTACTCCTATCTGAACAGAATCTGGTAATAATTTTAGGATTTAAATGCTAAAGATATTGTCCAATTTTTACCTTATGAGGAAAGTCATTTACACTCTCCAGGTAAAAACTCCTTTTTCTGAGTTGGAAATATTGTGCATCATTTGGTTGCCATTTTTGGGAAGATCGCCTCCCGTTTAATAAGGATAGTGATTTATAGAGCATTACCTACTGGCTAGGCGCGGATGTTCCACTAAGCTGGTTTTTATAGATTTTTTTGGTAGATATATGTGGGTAGATTGAATTGTCTCGTAAAATGTAAAAAAGTAAAAAGCCAATAATCCACTTAATTAATGGAACGAAGCCTGAGTCATGTTGACTATTTTAACCAGCGCCATGAGCTAAGGCAAGCAAGACGGCTGCTTAAACCCCCAAATATTGATCCAAAATTAGGGCCCAGATAGTTACACCCAGATATATAATATATGAGGAATTATCTAGTCCGGGATCCACCTTCCCGATATTTTTTTTATGATTCGAACCGTCCAATGTATTTAAAACGGATTTTTAAGGGTCCTCACGAGAAATCATTAAAAAAAAAATACTAAGAAGTGCTTGATCCGAGCAGTTTTTCACAAAAGCAAGACGGCTACTTAAACCCCCAAATATTGATCCAAAATTAGGGCCCAGATAGTTACACCCTAGTATATATATAATATATGAGGAACTATCTACTCCGGGAATCCCGGAGTCCGGGATCCACCTTTCCAATAATTTTTTTATGATCTGAACCGTCCAATGTGTTTAAAACGTGTTTTTAAGGGTCCCCGCGAGAAATCATCCAAAAAAAAAAATTACCGGGAAGGGCTTGATCCAAACCGTTTTTCACAAAACTGTATATGCATAGTTTTGTGAAAAACTGCTTGGATCAAGGTCTTCCCGGTAATTCTTTTTGATGATCGGGGACCCTTCAAAACACATTTTAAACACATTGGACGATTCGGATCATGCAAAAACACGTTTTAAAACCTTCAGAACACCCAAAAACCTTCAATCTGGGATCCTTGATAGGATCCGTAGCATATAATATATATTTAATCTACCACTTATATAATAAATAAGCTAGCTAACCCTGTGGAAAAATTTAGTTTTCCTTTATAATAGGTTCATGGTTCAATTTTTGGAGCCTTTCTTTCTCCATAACACTATTTTTTTCTCTCACAAACTCACAGTTCCAAAGGTATATTTTTTATTGGTGCAAACAATAATATGACCAAAAGCTAGTTTAATCAAAACAATGAAATGAATCATAGAAAAAAAAAATATGTGGGACCAAGTAACTATTATTTTGAGGTTAGTTTTATTTTTATTTTCTTAAAAAGAAAACACAGAGCCCCAATTTTACAAGTTCATCTTAGGCCCCGAGAATCTCAAGACCAGCCTCGATTTTAACTAGTACAAGCACAATATTTCCTCTCCAACAAGATAGCAATTTGGCTATGCAATTTACCTCTCTGCATTTTGAATAGCTACATTTGATTAGGAAAATTTTGTTAACCAATGTACCACTTCATCAACTATCTCTCCGATTAAGTTTTTTTTTTTTTTTTGGAGAACACAGAGAAAAATTTGATGCTACCCATATACAAAAGAAAGGCCACCGACCTCTCTGATTATGTGCTGATTTACCAGTTTGTGTAGTTTAACTAGGCAAAATAATTGTACTATTTACGTTCTTGTAGGAAGGTGAAATTGCTATGAGTAATCCAACGTGTATTTGACCAATGAATTTGTAGTATGAACTATCAAAAGAATGAACATAAATTCGCTAGTATGCATGCAAGTAAGTACGAAACCGTCTATTGCGTGGATCCGGCAAAGAGAAATGTGTCTGGAAAATTTGAATTCGACCTGACATCCATGCATAAGCACATGAATAGTTTTATACTGGCCGATCGTTCATTTTATAAAACAAAATACAACTTGTTCACATAGCTATCAATGTTCGATTAAGTTAAATTCCTTTCTTACAAACCTACTTTTTGTGTGATACTATAAAATTTGAACAGTTGAAATCATCGTTGTAAGTTTCGGAGATTTTACAAAATAATAGTTTGCAGAAGTATAGGGAGATGGGATAAGAAGGGGAGCTGATCCCGAAATATATTTGCTACTGGTCATGAAATTAATGATAATTTCTTAATTTCTCAGTATAGAGCATTGTTGCAGTTCTTTTTTTTTTTTTTTTGGATGTTTCTAGTTTATTTCTTTGAAATGTTTGGGACAGCATTAGGTGTGGGGACCAAATTGACAAATATTTTGATTGGGGACAAAATTAACCAAAAGGGTAAATAAGCAGTACTCACTGCTTACGCAAATGTACTACCAATCGAATTTTTATCAGGATAGGATAAATTTAAAGATAAAATTGCAAAAAAAAAAAAAAAAAAAACGGAGAAGTAGAAACTATAAACAACGATTTAGTATATAGTACCTTGATGTTTCATTCACTGGTATTAAATAATTGGCAATTCAATTCTTAGTTGACTAATAGAGTTTTATAATAGTGTTTTTGTTTGGATTAGCACAATAAACTTTCATTCTTAAACTTGGCCGAAGAATTATCTAGTTTTCTAGCTCAACTTTTTAATTATTTTTTGCATTTCCATCCTACCATGCATATAAAATATGAAGCAAACAGATGTGCTAGAGCCATACACAAATTAAAATGCCCCTTGACCATTATGAGGGTATGTGCATTTGTATGTGTCTTTTGTGTGTATATAGCATGAGAAAAACTTGGGTGTCGGTTGGTTAAATGGCCACGTAATGCCCAACTGCAAAAACAATTTTGGACGGTCGAGATGCGCAGTCGAGCACTACGTGGCTGTACCCGACCGGCAGTCCGGCACCCAAGTTTTTGTCCTCTAACACATCTAAATTTTTTAACTACAATTTAAGCTTCTAGAAATGTGTTTGCGAAAACTTTCTTTTTAACTTTCTTCTAAGTCTGTCATGACTATATAATTAAATCGAACGCTTCTTTGATATAAATATTTAGTGCAAGGAATACGCAAGGGTGGTGTACTATTATCCTCATATCACATAGTAAGACCATTTTTAATTAGTCGCTTACAATGATTAATTTTATTATCTCATAGGCTGCATAATTTTGCACGCGGTGGGAGTTGTAAGACCTAAGTTTGGGGCCAGAAGCAGGTACGGCGAAATTCCCTGCAGATAATTGTGTGATTGGTAATTTTTCCTGACAAATATATGAAGTAATCTATTTAGATACTGTAGGATAGGTTCTTGGTTAGTCAAATAAATTTAACTTGGAGAGGTAAACAATAGCTAACGATTAAGCAAGAAGCAAGAGAGTGTGTAGAGGGGTGAAAGATTAGGCCAAATGCACAGAGAGAGAAGGCATCAGTATTCAGTCCACTCCCCTTAGACCATCATCATCCTCAATATCACAGTCCTAGGAGAAGATGAGTTCGCGAGCACTAGCAAGAACAATGTTCTTGATTCCAGAGCTCTGAATCACTTTCTCTCTCTAGGGTTTCCGTGCCTTGGGAATGAATCAATCTATATCAGAGTTTGTGAAGGAATGTCTCATATTTATAGGGATCTACACCCAATCATTGGGCTGCAGACATTTCCCTAATAATATGATGACACGTGCTCTCTCCGTATACTTGGGCAACGTGGGTGATGTCACTGGCTGTTAGGAAGATTCCTCTGGTTTATCCAGTGCACGCCATTCCAGCGCGACGATCCCTAATCCTTTAAAGCCACTTGTATCTCCCCTATTCCCGTTGTGCTAGGGATGGTCGCGAGCCATTTGGCTAGCACCAACGCCTTCCTCGAGACTCATAATGACTCCCCTACCCCTGCCTTATGGCCAGGTGCAGTCGCGAGCTCGATATATACGTACGCGTAAGTATTAACTACTTCCCGCCATGCCAATTCCCTTTACTGAGGGTGTTGCGACAAGTGAATCCCCATTAAATGGGGTTCCCTTGTTGGGTATCCTTTACTTAGGGGATTCGTAATTCCCTTGTGTTCTTGTCGCGAGGGTATTCCCTTCGTGGTGGGGTTTTGCCCCTATCATTGACTTTTGTTAATGTCTGACGTGTCCATGGTAACTTTTCTTGCCACATGGCAAGTTATTATGGGTTGGTCAACTGCCTATTCATCCAACGAGCTGACCTCTCCTACAGATACCCATTTAAACACCAAAAAATAAAATGCGTGTTTATCTTAAATTTGCAGACAATTTTTATTTTTGGAAAATGCTAAGTGACCGGAAATGTGACCCAGAACGTACCCAGAAAATTGCAATGAATGGCTCAGATTCCCTCCCAAGTGAATCTGAGCCGTTCATTGCAGTTTTTTCTAGGTTTTTCTGTGCAACTTTTCTGGGTATGTAACACTACTATTTATTTTTATTACCGTTCTATGGAAGGAATGCGATAGCGTGTTTGTGAAAACTACCTTTCTTTTATTTTTACTTTTTGTATTTTTGCTTTGGGTCAAGACTATAAAATCTTGTTCGTGGAACATGTCTTAAATATATATAAAAAAGTAGTGAATTAGGAATATAATATGATGGGGAGGAGAGGAAAAATAATAGGGTAGCCAGTGTACCAGTATATTAGGGTCTCTTGAGGTAATATTTGAGACTTTTATTTCATTAGTCGATTATAATAATTGGTAAACGGATCTACAAAATTGACTTACGTGATCACTTTTCACGCAATCTTGAAATTAAATAAATTTTCACAAATAGAACACAACCAAATAATACCAAAATTACACTTTTTTACGACTCATAAAAAATTGTATGCTCTTTAAAAATTTCCAATTGAGCACGAAAAATAGAATATTTTACGCATCAAAATGCAGTTTCGAAAATTATTGAGAGACTTGACATAAGCAGGGTAAATATTGATGTAATGTTTTAATGGAGTAACTGGAATTTAAGAAGTAGAAAACTAGAGGTGATCAAAGTGAAAATATCAGATATCAAGGGGGACACGAGCCCCTGGTCCCTTGTTAGATCTCTTATGGAATGCTAGAACAAGTTCTCATTCATTCAAAAACACACTTTCGAAGTTATTCCTTCACCATGTGGACTTTTTTTTTTTTTTTTTTGGTGTCAGGTTGGGTAAAAAGTAATTCAGAAAGATATTACGATTTTTCATCTGACACATAAAGTGCACCATACCCAAAAGTATGGTGGTTCCTTAGCCTTATTAAATAAGTACTAGTATTTTTTTTTTTTTTTTTTTTGAGTAATTATTCAGTGATCTTATAAGAACATTGCCACGGTGCTTGAACACCCTCCGACATCACACAATATTGCCGAATTCGTGTATACTATCTCACCAAAATATGTGGCATAAGAAAAGGCAGCCTTTTATGATAAAATTGATAATGACTCCTTGGTCATAGGATATAAATGTGTGGAACCAGGGGCAGAGGAATATGGATGGGAGAAGCACATACCATCCCCTTTTAAAAAATAAGTTGTTTAAAGTCAATTAAATATTTATCGGCATCCAAATAGTTAAATTTTTCACGCAAGTGATAAAGTAAAATCAATTAAAAAAAATGAATTATTCGGATGATAAAGTTCATACATGCATCTTGTTGTCTTAAAATGAATGTCCATTATTTTATAGAGTTCACATGGATTGAACGAATAACGAATTTATGTTAAAAATCTATACACATTAATTTGTATGTGCATGTTTGTTTTCATTTGGAGTCCACAAGAACCCTTGGATAAATGTTCCATTGAGTTACAATTTGAGTATGAAGTGTACCAATTCTGAGCATAACAAACTCGTACCAAGGTGTAAGACTCTTATGCACTAATTTAACGTTCAAAAAACAATTTTGACATTATCGTTTTCTAATTTTCATTCGGCAAAAAGGAACAAAAGAATCATAATTATAGTGGCAACGCTAATGCATACGGGTCACTTTTCTTTATCATCACGTACGAGTGACTTCTCCTCCTACGGCTTTAAGAGATATATAGCTAGATTTTGGTTATTATGGTGAGATTTCTCGTATATATAACTCCATTGAGTTAATTATAAACACATATGTAACATTAAACATATACGCGAAAATGCCACCGCAGTTCATCTTTAAATTTTTTTATTCGTTCCATTGTAAGGCCGCATTTTTGCATGATAGTTTATATAATTCAAATGGATTCGGGGATCGTAGTCGCAGATTTCATTGCATTTGACGAAAGAAAATAGAAAATATATGTAATTTTATAAACAGACCGTCTAATATTTTTCTAGAGTAATTTACGTCATGAAATCTTGATTGTCACCATCAAGAATAAAGTTAATTTTTGACGTTCTCTTCCACGTACGTACCAGAAACTACAATAAAAAAATGGGTAAATTATCAATACCATCACTCAGGTTTATAGAAATTACAGATTTTCCCCTTACATTTGGGAAACTACAATTTTTTTATTTTTTATTTTTGATAGGCTTGGGAAACTACAAACATCCTCTATTGCATAATAAATTACACTTGGAAATTCAACAAACTGTCTAACATTATTAAATTCTAATTATAATGGACGAAACTATCTTTTTATACATAGCCTGATGAAAATTTATTTTCATACCTCTACAACCTTTCACAAACTACAAAAAGACAAACTGTCTACTATAGTAAGGATTTAATTATATCCTATAGATCACGACCGGTGGGTAGCTTGTTATGCAATAGGGGATAATTTGTAATATCCAAAACGTGAGGGGCAATTTATAATTTCTAGAAACTTCAGGAGTGATTTTGGTAGTTCACCCATAAAAAAAAATTAAATGAATCTGCATAGAATCCTAATTCATATAAATATTATAAGAATTACGGTCTTAATCTAATTCCATATAAATATGATCATGATCCAATTAATATTTTAATACTAGTTTCTAAAAGGAGATTGACCTCTTTTTTATTGGCCAAAGGAGTGAGCTAATATGCTAGTGGACGTGGGGACCCACATGTACATTATTCCGTCTTTGGCCGATTAGCATTTGAAACGTAGGAGCCTATAACATGCATTCAACAATTGAAAATTGATGATCTTTGCTAGCCACAACCAAACAAATTCTAAGGCAACCCCAAGGGGATGGTCTAGAAAATTTGCTTTCACTTAAGGTCTCATATTCGATTTTTTTACTAACAATTTCATGGGACTGTTTCACTTCATGAGTAAACATACAAAAGGGTTGGGGAGGGGATGTAATGATTAGCCTAAGGTGAGCGCAAATTAGCTTGGGATACCATGCAATAATAATTCTAGGGCAGCCAAAATGTGTTTATGAAGATGGAATATATTCATACGGCATAACCAAATTGATTGGTTTGATTTTGACTATTTTCACCGAATAACCCTAGATTGCCTAGGTTTATAAATTTACTATATTCATGAAAGCCAAATTGAAAATATGGCAATCAATAATGCTAACCAATCAAACAATATTCAAACACATAATACAAAGATATACGTGGAAAATCCATAAATGAGAAAAAAACCACGTGAAGGAATCAAACATACTATACTCAATGTGTAGTTACAAACAATCTTATCCTACGATTAGAATCCTCGCAATCGAGCCTAAGATGTACTTACCGAATCTACGTCCTCTAGATCTAAGCGCTTTGACTGTCGTTACCTTGAATCCACAAGCCTTCCATTTGTCTCCCGGAATCCACCGAATGACTTAATTTGTACTGCCTAGGAATTCTCCTTAGGAGACTTCTCTCAAACTTGTAGTTGTTGATGATCATAAAACCCTTGGAGATCTATTAACGCTTCATGATACAAATATTAAATCTATACACCAAACACAATCGAAGAAAACACTCTCCAATAACCTTAAATATGTTTCTAGGTCTTTTTCACCTTTGGGAAAGGGAGAACAGCACCTCACCTTTTTTTTTTTTTTTGGGAAGGCAAAAGTAATATTACACATATTACAATGATTAATAAAGCCGAGATGAAGGCATCCCAACGCGAGAGAGCATTCCAATTAGATTGACACTCAAACTCGCGACAATCATATGCCAAACAACTAAGACAACAGGGGATTACAAGAGGTAAACCCAAGAAAGGGAAAAGAAAACTGAATAGAAATAAAATGAATCCAAGAGATATTTTTTAATTCTTACCTAATTGACATGTATTTATATTCACTGGAATTCGGGTATGGTTGCTGGAATTTTCACTCAAGCAAAATCTCCAACAAAACCAATAAAAATACTTTGCTGATAATAAGCCTTGAAAATGCTCGAGCTAAACTTGTAGCTTTAAAATTATTCTTCGAAGCATTCAAACCCTCTTGACTAAAAGCTACCGCACTAAAACACAATAGAAATCTACAAAATAAAATGATTCCTTTTCACATACCTAAACATACACTCTAAAAAAAAGAAAAATAAAATACAACTCGATAAATTGGGATACAGTGTGTTTGTCAATGACATTGCCAACACAAGGAGCTCGACTTTTTGAAGCTACATTCACACACTTCTAATATGTTGGTCAAGGGAATCAGTGTGTTTACTTGTATTTCATGGAGCTTTTTTTTTATTATTATTATTTTTTATTTTTTTAATCGGCAACAAAAATTTATTAAAGATACTCGATAAAGGGTACATCGATCGAGGGGGAGAAAAGATCCAACCAAAAGTTGGAACAGCCTGAGGGGCAAAGCCCGCACACCCAGGGGCCTAAAATGCTCAGATAAAACAATGAAAATACACCTGAAGGCCTGAAAGCCCAAATATTACAAAGAAGCACAAGCCCAACAGAGAAAACCCAAAACCTAACCCTAACCCAAGTGCAAAACATCCGCCATTGCCGCCAACCACCATGACTACTGACAGCCACCGACCCCACCACCATCAGCCACCATCACCACAAAACCACCAAAACCACCATCGGTTAACCAAAATGGAGACAGAGCCAACGGAGTCAAAGTGAATGAAAACCCAATTAGATTTGTGAGGTACTTTGGTTTTATGTTTTGTGTATTGTTTTGTGCAACTTTGGATACTATATTCAAATTTCTTTTGCTTATGACGTTGAAAGTTTAATTCTAAGGTTTTAGTTTCTTATATTAGATATTAGTAATTAAGTATATCATCAAGTTAGAGTTTATTTGCTGTATACATTATTTTGTGTCACTAAACCTTAATTTAAGTTCTTGTTTGATGATTAGTTTAATTTGTAACTTCTGTTGTTGGCTTGAGGTTCGTTCATCATGCAGTGTGCTATCAATATGTGTTGATGTTACACTTTGCATGTCCATTTCGATGTGATTAATGACATTCCTATCAATTGATTCTATGCATATATCTATATCAACCTCAGCTTTGGAGTATATAATCTATAATCTCCAAAAGAAAAGTTCACACATATTACAAAAAACTTCTAACTACGAGAAGATTTTGGTAACAATGCGCTACCTCTTTTTTTTTTTTCTTTTTTGAATGAATAAATTCTCATGACCCAAAATCTATCAAAGTCGTGAGGGCAAATGTACGTCATCGGGCATTACAATAGGTATTTTGTTGCCAATCGATGGTAGGATAACTTTAAAAATATCACGATATAAGTACATTAAACTAGGTTGTCAAAGAAAGTCGCGGCAAATTTTCACACGTAAACTGCAAATAAGGTCTAGAAGATAAATAATTAAACATCACTGTGAACCGTGTATGAACAAGTGAGCCAGTGAGATCGTCTAAAGCATATGAAGTGTCCGGAAAATTCTCCTTTCAATGGTATATATTCCTGTCAAAGTAGTATAAACCATGTGTAAGATAGATTTGCTTGAGCATCCATGTGGTTATTTATTCAACTTACTCATGACGTTTTTTTACAACTGAGTATTTGGGTCAGATTAGGCGTATCTCTGATAATTCCAAGATAATTAAGTCAACGACGGGATAAATCTTTAACAATCCGAGATTTTTTTTTGTAGTAGAAATCGAACCTAGCTAAGAACTTGAGGGTGGGGTAAACTCCTTATTTATTGGCATAGAAAATACTTTCTATAAACTATCTCCTGTTAGGATTCCAACAACGCACCACACGCAACAGAAGCAGTAAATTCAAGAGAAACACAACACACAAATATACGTGGTTCGGCCAAATCAGACCTACATCCACGGGGAGGGGGGTTTCACTGTAATCCGGAGGAAATCCGAGTCTTTTGTGTTACACACTCACTCTCTATCTCACAATAGATGAAACCTCACAGTTCTCTCGTGTATCTCTCTCTCCGGGAGAGCCACAACCGGCTCCCCTCTCACACTCTCTGCCTCTCTCTTTTACATTGTGCTACCACACTCACAAACAAGGCATCAATGAGTATTTATAGAGATACAGCATAAAACCCTAGCCCCCTCCCATCTGGGCCTAAGCCCAATGGCCCACACGGGGTGGAATCTCAACAATCACCCCCTCCACACCGAGTGGGCAAAGTCGTCTGCAACACCCCCATGTCGCCTCCTCCAATCAGCTAACTCTGGCAAGCGCCTGTGTCACTAACCAGTCGAGCATCCATGCACCACCAAACAGAGTACACAAATCCCGAAAGAGTGTATCCTTGCAAAACCAGACTCCGCAGCCAATCAGAAAATCCGAGTACCGCATCCCATAAAAAATAATGCCTCCACTCGCACACCTCAAACCCGAAGTATATGCGCTCACCAACAAAAGCGCCCGCACCCCCTCATCGAGTGCCCGCAGCTTCATCGCCGCGCTCCGCCACTCTAGCATCCTGTCCTGTCAAGAGAATGCAGCAACCCTCTGCCCACACCAGAGGCTCACTCCTCCAAATGATCTCACACACCATCTGCGATGAGGCCGACTCCTTCTCTGACACCGCATCCCCCATCGAGTACCTCCGCACCCCCAAAACTGGGATACTCCTCTCGTGAATCCGGGATGTGAACAAATCCTGCTATATCTCTGTGGCTCAAACTAATCTACCGCTCTAACAGGCGTCTATGTCATTCCCAAACAAGCTTATCCGCACCCTAACTGGGCACACTACTCGAATGAATGTATCCCTGCAAGCCAGATCTTCCGCAGTTGATCACAATCATGCACCCCCTAACCAGAGTGCCCGCATCCGGGCATCCAAAACCCAAATGCTCATGCCCAATCACAGGACATAATCCGTGACTCCATCTCTCCACACCACATGAGCTCATAACTGGAAAGATAATTCGCCACAAAACACAGAAGAAAGAGAATACCAGTATGCATCATCTGATCTCCATCTCAATCCCTCTGTCCGGAGCTCCCATGAACATATCCTGAACAACCAATTGCATCCCCATTGCTAGCTAGCATCCTGCACACTCCTGATTCGACTCCCAGCGCATCCAGTACCATCCGGTCATGACTCCTTGGTACAATCCCGCGCCTATCCTGTGTGCATCCGCAACTGTCGTCATCCCTGCTCACGTCTCAACACCCATACTGCTTGACCATGCCTGACATTAGCTCCAACTGTCACTGCACTCCAACAAGCCTGTATGGTGGCCCATCATCCAATCCAATGCAGCTCGAATCACAACTGCAAATCCTGATGATAGGTCTTCAAACCCGATTGAACCAGACTGCCTCTGATCACTGTTGACCAACTCCGACCTGTCACTCCAGTAAGCGCCTGTGTCATTACCAAACAAGTGTATCCGCACCCATCAACAAAGATGCAACACCTGAGAGAATGTATCCCTGCTCACTAGCTTCTCCGACTGATCACCATGGCTCAAACGCCGCGAATCCGCAATCACCCGATTGCTCCAGTCAACCTCCGATCTCTGCAAAGTCTGCACAATACTCCTGGTGTGTAGCTATCCAACTCCGCTTGCCTCTCTTATCACCAATCTGTCACCTATCCGCCACTCTTGCCACGATCCTGGTCTTCTCACCACTCTCCGTCAGCTCTCCCGGGTCTCATCCTGCCCCTTAGTCCATCCATGTTCCATCCCCGGCCTTCCTAGCACCCCCTGGACTCCCATCGGATCTCCCATGGTCTGCCTCCGACTCAACATCCTCCCATATGATTGATCTGACCGCGCCGGATCCTCCTCAATCTCTCCAGATGTATCTAGGACTGCAAAATCCGACCTGAATCACTCAAATTCAAGCCCACCAATGAATCTGGAACCGTTCAATTAGCTAGGAACAGCCTCCTCACAACTCAAAACGCCTCAGAACATCCAAATCCGGCTCAATCCAGCAAGAACACTTGCTTCCGAGCCTCCAAATAAAAAATTGAGCGCGTGGTTGGATCCGGAACGAAAAACCAAGTCGGGAACCGATCCGAACCGGCCAAGAACCAGTCTAAAACCCACTAAACCGGTCGAAAAACTCCTCCAGGTCTATCTCCGGACCGCTGTCCGGTCTGGTCGAGCCGAACCCGGTCTGAACTGATCACTGAACCGCCGGTCTAACCGGTTTGAACCCTTTGAGCTCCGGTTTGACCCCTTGACCTGACCTCTGATCCTTTTGACCCCTTTGACCCTGAACCGTGACATGACTGGCCCTTTTGGACCCCTGCCTAAACCTTCTGTACTCCGATGACGTCAGCCCTAGAGCCCCTAACGTCAGCCCTAGCCCCCCGCCGCCTCTGTCGGCGCGTGATCTCGCGCGCCCAACTTCCTCCGGCGCGTGAGGCTTCTTCTGGCGACGTTCCGACCACCGTTGAGTTCGTCTCAAAAAACCCTACACGGTGGTGTGCTAAAAACTTTGATCCGATCAAATTTTGTCCTAGCACAAACCGATCAGCCACTCGCCTCCACGCTCCGCTGTTCAAACTGTTCGAGCTCCGTCCTCCGGTGACCAAATCTGACCGCCCTTACACCGTTCCGATCGTCTCTGAGAGCTGCACATTATCCACTGATCAAAAATAATTTTCGTCAATTATTTTATCCGACCAGAACTCCAAACAGTGCTCCAAAGGCCTCCGAGTGATTATCCGACTGCTCTGCGCTCTCCGGTGCTTCAACCCAAGCTCTGATACCAGTTGTTAGGATTCCAACAACGCACCACACGCAACAGAAGCAGTAAATTCAAGAGAAACACAACACACAAATATACGTGGTTCGGCCAAATCAGACCTACATCCACGGGGAGGGGGGTTTCACTATAATCCGGAGGAAATCTGAGTTTTTTGTGTTACACACTCACTCTCTATCTCACAATAGATGAAACCTCACAGTTCTCTCGTGTATCTCTCTCTCCGGGAGAGCCACAACCGGCTCCCCTCTCACACTCTCTGCCTCTCTCTTTTACATTGTGCTACCACACTCACAAACAAGGCATCAATGAGTATTTATAGAGATACAACATAAAACCCTAGCCCCCTCCCATCTGGGCCTAAGCCCAATGGCCCACACGGGGTGGAATCCCAACATCTCCTTGGGGTTGAAGTAATATAATCTTAGAGTACTTCACTGTTCACGCACTACTTAAATTTAGTTAGAAACATTTAGTACTGTATGGGTTTAAAACGGAAATAATATGCATCCAACCCATATAAAAGAAGTAGCGCGCGTCCAGGTTCTGAATTACCTTTTGCATGTTGTTTTGGTTTTGTTATGATATCAGTAATTGAGATGTCTTTTGAAAACATCTCAACCTATACTCAAATTCGTGAGAATGAAAATACCATATTTGAATATTTATGATATCAGCAACGAAAGAATACATTACACTTTGCTCTATTTGTTGTGGTATATATCTTTAGAAAATTTCTATCAATTTTTTCTTGCAATTTTTTCATTTCTTTAATTGCTTCAATTGGCTATTGACGCCAAATTTTTAAATAGTCTATCATGTAAACTTTGTTACACGTAATTTGCAAGTAATGGTTAGTAAATTATTTATGATAGTGACTGAGTCTTGGGTGTGCGTCTGAATGGCCAGAAAAAGGTTTTGCCTCCTTATTGGCCAGTTAAGATTTTGTTCATGTCATTCGTCGTAACCATTACACATGAATTCTAATTAATATAATTCTTTTTTGTGATTTGAGGGAAAAAAAGATTGTGTACATGTCACCACGTGAAGTCAAGTCGTTAACGTGTCATTTTCAATCGATAAAGAAATGAATGGTATGTGAGAATTTTACCTTTTGACTACAATCATATACTTGAGATATGGTAAAACTGAAAAGAGTCGTCCTTTGGCCAAAGTGAGAAAATGTTCAAATTAATCTTAGGTATAGTGTAGTTTACCCTTCTCAAAATTTGGACTTCGGCATCTTAAGATTTTGAACATTTATGGACAAATGGGTTCATACTTCGCAGCATCGCCAAGGACGAATTTAGGATATTAATCTATCATGAGTTAACAAAAGTTTGTGCATGATTATGTAAATGTTCAAAAATACAATGAACGTACACAAATGAAGTTGTACCCAACGATGTCTTCGAAAGTAGAATTTATTAAGGTGATCAATCTCGTACCAGACAATGCACCGTTTTTCAAATTGTTATGGTACATACTAGTACAGAGACTACCGCACTTCCAAAAAAAAAAAAAGGATCTTTAGTGATAACAATTTTATCACTAGACCGTTCACTAAACGGGTGTTGCCAAAGTATTCAGTGACAATTTTTAGTGAGTTGTCACTAATCTTGTAATTAGTAACAACTTAGTACAAAAAGTTGTCACTGAATACTTTTTAACAACACACTTTTAATGACACGTTGTCACTAAAACTCAACTTTTTTGTAGTGCGATATGTTTCGGTGTACAATTCCGAATTTATCTCCATAATGAAAATATAGGCTTCAACTACAAAATAAATATATATCGGTTTCATGCTTCAACTATAGATCTACTATTCCTAAGGTCTAGTTATTGTGTGCCTGGGCACGTAATAAATACACAAAAATAAAAATATGCACTACAGTGCGCCTTTTGCATTTTTCAATGCTTTTACGCATAGTTTTATATACTTTTCACACATTTCAATACTACATTTTTTTAACCTAACATAAGCCGTTGGGTACCTTTTAGCATTTTCCATATTCCTTCACCAATTTCTTACCAAGTTTTACCATTGTGTAAAGAATAAAACTTACCCACCTAACCTATCATTTCAAAATTTGATAGCTTAGTCTTTGTCTCCTAGTATCCAACAATTACTTCTTTTTTTCGTCTTTGTCTCCTATCTTGCAATTACTTCTCATCTTCCATAAGAGAGAGAAAGGATGACTAGAGAAAATAAAAACCAGAGATCTCCATAGCCGATTATTTTAATGGCGAAAACTTATGTCCGATCAAATCTGTCTCTCTCTCTCTCTTCTATATCTTCTCTCGTCTCTTGTCTGTCCTCTCTCCTTAATGGATTTGGCTACAATAATAAATGAGGTGGGCAAAAAATTTCCATATGAAAAATAAATAAATAAATTAAAAAAAATCCCACTTGGGCTACAATCTACAGCCCACCTTAGCCCCTTCCTACATCCTTGGGCATTGCCACGTGGTGCCCCAAGTGTTGTGCCAAAATCCGAAGTATGAGAGTATAAACAAATCAACAAGAAAACAAGACACATGATTTACGTGGTTCTCCCTCAAGCACGAAGCTCTAAGGGTATCTCCACGGGGAAGAAAAAGAGGATTCACTATCAATGGGGAGAAATACAAAGAGTCGGCTATACCCGTAACTCTACTTGAAGCATCCAATAAATATCTAGGAATAAATCTCTATTAGAAACCCTAACAAAGCATCAATGTCTCACATAAACGAAAGAGACGACTCCAAACCCTAGATATCTCAAATCCCAAGAAAAGAATAACCAATGGAACAATTGAGAAACGCTAACACACCACGGGGAACCCCATGGTGGCTTCCTCGGGATTCACTCAAGAAGTCCAAAGCCCTAGGAGACCACAAAGACTTCTATTATAAGAAAGTACAAAAAAAAAGGTTAAAACCCTAAAAAATGCGCAACCACACGTAATCCGTACGAAAGTCGGTCAAAACCGCCATGGTTTGATTCCTGCCCGGGCGGAATTTCCAGAAATCCACCCAAAGACCAAATCTGTCAAACCAGCCTGGGCAGCCCTTAATCCCGCTCGGGCAGTTTTTTCGAAAAACATAACGCCAGTCCAAAATTACAAATTACTCGCGACAAATTTATGTGTATTCTTCGAAACGTTAATTCAAGGCACAAAACTCCAACCCCAAGTACTGAATAATCTTCATGATAGCATGACTAGAGCAATAGACTGGTATATATGGGAATTAGAGAGAACTTGCTTGCGCTTCAATATGACGACTTTTTCGGAATAGCCAAGGGATTGTCTTTTTTTTTTTTTTTTGGGTAAATAAGGGATTGTCTTTTTAGAAACCTGAACAGTGTCACCAATCTAGTGCGAGGTTTGAAGGTACCAAAAGTTAGGCAATCGTCACGAATTCCCTTTAAAAAAAAAAGGGATCCCTCTCTCTTAATGATTGGTGTCTTGAGCCACAACATGGAAGGGTAACAATATTAACTCATAGTTCACGCAATAAAAGTTATGAAAAAAAAAAAAAAAACACTTCGAAAAATATAACATGAGAACGAGGGGTAAGCTCCTTACATGTTGACATGGATAATATTTTCTATGAACTATCCCCTTGGGGTTGACGTACTAAAATCTTAAGACTACTTCGCGGTACACACACAGTTTAATTTCAATTTGAATTTTTTTGTACTGCATCACTATATGATTTTACTTTTTCACAGCTTCCTGCTTATGGATTAACTTTTGCTAGCTTATGATATCAGCAATGAAAGAGTACATTACGCTTTGCTTTGATTTGATATGGTATATATTTTTACGAATTTGTTCATCAGTTTTATCTTTGAATTTTTATTTTCTATAATATTTGCTTCAATTGGCGACTAATGCCAAATTTTTTAATAGAGTCTATCATGTAAGTGTTACTTTGTTACACGTAATTTGCAACCAAAGGTTCTGTACCAGTAAATGATTGAGTCTCGAGAATGCGTTTGAATAACGTTTTGCCTCGTTATTGGTGTGTTAAGATTGTACATGTCACTCGTAACCATTACATTTGATCAATAAAAAAAAAATTCCTGTTAAAAAAAAAAAAATTGTACATGTCACCACGTGAAGCAAAGTCGTTAACATGTCGCTTTCAATCAACGAAATGAATGGTATTTGAGGATCTGCATTTTTTACTACAATCAAATACAGAAGATATGAATTTACCAAAAAAAAAAAAACACTACAGAAGTATGAAACTGAAAAAAGTACTTTAGACAAAGTGAGAAAATGTTCAAATCTTATGGGGATAGTGTAATTTACCCTTCTCAAAATTTGGACTTTGGGCATCGATTTTGAGCATTTATGTTGGATGGACAAAATACTCTGGCAATCACTATATTCCAAAGAACAATTCCATTGATAACAGTGGATGAAAATTACATGAAAAGAAATGTAATAAACTTGACAGAAATGAAAACTTTATACAAACTGTAGATCGGAAATTGGAAGGCCGAGTCGTGTGTGAAACCACACTCTCCTTAACAAAGATGAGCCGCCTAACATGAAAGAGTAACAATATTAAGAAGCAAGGTCAGAGACAGAAAAACAGACAACTCATAGTTCACTCAAATGTGTGATAGAAAAGGTGCTTGAGCTACCACTTGGTAGTGCCATTGGAGCATTGAATAAATTTTCAATTATCAGAGACAGAAAAACAGACAACTCATAGTTCACTCAACAGTAAATAAAAAAAGGAATAATTTGACCAAATTTAAAAAAGATCACAAAACTAAAAAAAAAAAACCTGCAGCCATTCAAATAAGACCTAAATTTATGCTCTCAATCGTTCGTGCCTTGCATGGGCTTCTCTCTCACTAGTCCTAGAATGCATCCTAAACGGAACAGATACAAGCTTAGATGGCCTGCCTTTGATCGGACCGAGAAGACGAATAGTCGAAGTGCGCGTCACATGGCCAGGACAACCCCGACTTTGAAAAAAAAAAAAAAAGACAGCCAGATGCATTGAACAAGTGAAGGTTACACGTGTGATCGAAGACTATGAAGATCTTTTTATGAATAATTAGATTCAGATTTTTCCTCAGCGAAAGAAGATCAGTGTCTTTTTCATACTTAGCTGTAAATTTATGGGGTTTAATTTTTAATAATCAGATGAGTTTAATAATAAACGGATTGAGTCTAAAAAAAATTTATTTTACGTGGAAAATTTAGTACCATCAAGATTGATAATTATAAACAAAACCAATTTTATTAGGGTAAATTTCACTGACCTCCCTTGAGGTTTCTGACAAAAACAGAGACCTCCCCTGAGGTTTCTGAAATGCCAATGACCTCCCTTACTTTATCTGACAATATACATTTTGCCCCATTCCGTGATCTAGCCTCAAGCGGCAGTAACATGGCTGATCAAATGACCAAATGCCCCTTCTTTAATTTCTTCATTGTAAGTTACAGTCAGTCTTCTCTCTCTCTCTCTCTCTCAACCCCTTTGCCTCAATCATCCCACGATGCACAACCAACTAGTCAAGCCCAAAATCCACCTATGACCCCCAAGAGCCACCAGCAACAATGAATGTGGCGGCCATTCATAAACCCAAATTTGGCAATCCCTCAAACCCACTTTTTGTGGCCGAAATTTTGCTCGGTTTGGAGGTAATTAAGTCACTCCCCTACTCCCAGTGGTGTTCCATCAAATATTCCAACATCTTCGCTGATATCAACTGATATTTTTTTGCGAAGAACAACGCCGGGGTCAGAGCCCGTGGCTTTCCCTCTGTTCCCCGTGATTTATGTGCGAGTTCGGGACTGTCTACAAAATGGTAGTCTATGAAAATGCAATTGGGAGTGATTTAAGAGGAGGGTCAATCTAGGTGATTGATTTGGAGAGAAATTGGACAGAAAGGTAGAGATCTTGTTTCACTTGTGTGTTGGGTTCGTTGAGCATATAACCAATTCCGTCCCTTAACCCTCCGAATTTTTTCCCCCTGTTTTTCGAATCAACTAGATTTGTAAGTTCAATCAGTTAAGACACTATTTGGATCCTCTAATGATCCTGATCATGCGTTGTGAATTTTAATTGTTTTGTTTTTTTAATTTTAAGGGTAATCGGGACATAGGGATTCATGGTATACAAGAGTTCTAAAATTTGTACTCGGTAACTGGGAACACATTTGTATAAACAAATTTTTGAAATAATGATTTTTAGAATCTCGTATTCCATGGCTATTTTTAACTTTCGGCGGACTGGGTTTCAATTTTTTTTAGCTTGCTTGGACTGGGTTTCAATTTGATATATATATATTTGAGAATTTTTATAAAAGTACTTATAGTTGTATGCGTAGAGATGATGAAACAATAAAGGCAATCAAAAAGGGATACTAATATAATGAGTGCGGCTATGAGAGAAAATGTCATGGTGGTGCTTTGTTGGGAATCAGATGAGTGAGAGAGTCCTTAAGGAAAACATGGGCAATTTTGACATTTCAACAATCAAAATCTTTAAAGCCAACAAATTCTATTAAATTTTTAACAGAAAGAAGACAGAAGGGGGAAATTCTATATTGTCAGGTAAAGGAGGGGAGGGCACTGATATTTCAAAAAGCTCAAGGGAGGTTTCTGCTTTTGTCAGAAACCTCAGGGGAGGTGAGTGAAATTTACCCATTTTATTAAGGACGTTCTGAATTAGTCCCTAAAAATGAAACTAATACAAATGTCACTTGATGCCTATGAAATTGTCTGTTTTAAAATTGGCATACACCATAGGGAGTTGAAAATTGCAATATTTTAAGAGGACATGTAACCGTATTGATCGAAGGTCGTTTATAATATGGTGGAAATGCATTGGCGGAGCCATATAAGGTAAATGACCCTGCAAAGTTATTCGAAGTCGAGTTGTGTAACTTGACCCCACATACTCACTTTTTAAGACTTCAAACCAAAATTATACAACGTTCAGTCACCCACATCAAAGTTATGAAATTGCCTTACTAATTTCATGTAAAACTAACTTTGTCGTATTATGTAGATACATACTGGTCTGGTGGCCCAATTAGCCTTCCCGAGCTAGCACGCATTGATATAGTTTGAAATTGGAACGGGTTAAATTTTCAAACTCATTTAATTTGTAGTTTTAAATTGGTATGTACTAAACTTGTAACAAAGAAAAATGAACTTTCGTTACCCTTGTATTTGAGAATATAAAGTTAAGCTTGTTTATCAATTGGAATTTGGAAGTGCTTGAGCACACATAGGTTCAAAGTTAATATTGAGGGTAAAGCCCAACTGGAACCCACTCCGGCCCAATAAATGTGCGCCTACGTTGTTGACTTCTCAAACGAACATAATAGTGGTGCCCACAGTCCAGTTGGTGAAATTAATTGGAATATTTTTTTGTTTTCTTTTCTTGATAACCGGATGTCTGAGTCAGCTTGCGCGTATCTCGACTAATTCCGGGACTCTGAAGATAACCGGCCATAACCCACGATGGCCGGATTTATGGAATTTACATCCAAAACATAACCATTGTATGAGTAGAACTTGACCAAAATCAAACTGCAAAGAACATAGTTTTCTCCAATGCTTTTTTTCTAGATCGGAAGGCTTGCGGCAATCAAACACTTGGTGCGATGAACGTGGATTCGGCAATCGGGTCTTGGGTCAATTGAGAGGATTTTCAATTGTAAGTATCAGTCGATTGTAATCGCACAACGTTATTTTTAGTGTTTTGATTCCTTCCCGTGGTTTTTACCCTATTCGGGGTTTTCCACGTATATTGCGTGTTCATTGATTATTGTTTATTTTTTTGTGATTGCATTAATAATCGTGATTGCTAAATAAGATTTTTCATAGTAGAACTTGACCAAAATCAAACTCCAAAGAACATAGTTGATTCCTAGTTCTACTCTGTTCGCATCCCAACATTGCTTACAAAAAACATGGACTCGCAAAGTAGTTCATGCCCACAAAACTGTTGAAAAACTGGTGTTTTTTTTTTTTTTTTTTGAAAAAATGGTGTTTGACATAATGATTTGCAAACTTGGAGGCAAAATTCAAGCGGGCATCATGCATCTTTAATAAGGAATTGGCGTAATAAGTAAAAAATTGTCACTTTTGTAGGAGATCTACTCCGTTCCAAAAGAATAGTCATGCTTGCAAAACGATAAGTTAACATTTTGAACGTTGTAATTATAAAAATTTTGGGACGGAGGTAGTATATACATTGTAATTAATTACTCAAAATCATTGGAGTTATAAGCTCCAAATTAGACCACTTGAAAATAGGCAGCAAAGTTTTCTCCAATGCTTTTTATCTGGTTTATCCAATGTTTATTCACCGTTGCTATTACAAGAATTGAAGAACCTTATGGAAACCCTATTATTCTTGCACAATATATAGCCGGACAATTAAAAGAAAGAGTTCCGTTTCGAAAAGCAATGAGAGAGGCTGTTGAAAAAACGAAAAAAGCAAAGATAAAAGGAATTCGAGTATGGAAACAATTGGGTATATGGCTCAATATTGCACTTGATGTCCAAATTTTCGAAGAGGAAGGACTTGGCACAACTTTGGTCTACAACACACAGCGTGCATAAATTGCCAGCTTTGCGTTTGCCATGCTTGGTAGGTAGTCTTCTTTTTCAGTTTTTCTAGTTAGAAGAACGTACCCATTTTAACATAACTCCATTCCGACGAACCACGATGAGTCAACTCTTCTCTACAGGATTTGAACTCGCAAACTCGGCAGAACTCTTTGTGCTATTACATAACTACTACTACTCTACTCTACTAGGCCAACTGCCCTTAAACTATAGTTTAGGGAGTTGGAAATGCAATTTAATAACAGGAGAAGTAAATACAGTGACGGATATAGGAATTCCCTATAATGGGGCATCACCGTATTGGAACATATTTGTTGAGATGCAATTTGAAAGCAATTTCTCCCAATTCAAACTTAAAAAGAGAGTTTGAAGAGAGAAAAAGTTAAACCACAACAGTGTACATTTCTGTTCTATAAACCAAAATAACATAGTAAATTTTTAGATTTCGATGAACTGCATTTTGATATTTCTCTTTGAGATGTTCTTCTAACATGTGCACAAGACATCTTAATTTGTTGTCTTTTTAGAGATTAATAAAATTTCTTTTGCCTAGCTAAAAAAAAAAACATGTGCACAAGACTAGCCAAAACGACATTTTAGGTATTTTAACTATCCAAAACACAAAATTGGTTTGTAAGGAGCTCAAGAGGAGGCTAGGTAAATTAACCTACGCTACAGAACCTCTTTAAATCTGTTGAGGAACTATTCATGAGCTATGGATTATTTTAGTACTTTTGGTCCCAGAAATGACTCAGAGAAAAATGAAAAGGGAAAGAAAGAATAAGAATATATACTAGATTTTTGGGTAGCTAATTTAGCTATTTCTTGTTATACATGAGCATCACCATCACTCTATGCTTTGCAACGGCACCATAAAACTTCTAGTGTGTGGCATATAACATCACAAATGGGATGTCATAAATCTCCCATGTACCACAAGGAATGAGACATATCCCATGAGGCCCCATGCCACTAGTTTTGTGTGTGTGTGTGTTTGTCACACGGTATACATCAGTGGGGGTTAGTGGGGGAGTTAGTGAGTTAATCCATGGGGAGTACAAAAGCTTTTCATAACCCTGGACCCTAAACGCCTCTACTGAGGCTCAAATCCTAGCCAAGAAATACCGCTAGGCAACTGCCCTTTGGTGCATTCCACTAGTTGAACTAGTATTGGCTTTTTGGCATTTTACGTTTTACGAAACAGATCATTCTCCTCACATAGATCGACTAAAAAACTACTCCCTCCATCCCATATTTCTTGTCCACTTAGTCACAAAAATTATTTATATTTTCAAAGGTATAATGTTATATATATTCAATATAGATCTCGTTAATAGTTTTTGATGAGTTCTATTAAACAAAACTTTCAAAATTGTAAAAAAACATTATAAATTGAAAGATATAAGAAATTGAAAATTGACATCCATGTACGTAAATGAACAAAAAAATTAGGACGGAGGGTGGAAAAAGTCAAAAAAAAATCAGCTTTAGTGTAATAGGTCTTGATCTACTTGACGATTTTCTACTATCATTAAACAGTCAATAGATGAATATTGAAGTTATAAGCTGGCATAACTAATTAATTGGATGATAAGTTCATCTACATAGTTTTCCAAATGATTTTAGCAACCCAGTTGCTAAAATCATGGTGATTTTAGCAAATGAGTTCAGCAGGTGCTCAAATCATGGTATTTCAAATCAAAAAATTAAGTGTTTCCGTGTATCGTTTTTTGAATTTTTTACACCGAATTAAAGTACACGAGGAGTACTTTAATTTGGTGCCAAAAAAATCGAAAAACGAAAAACGGAACCACTTAATTTTGTGATTTGAAATTTCCATGATTTTAGCAACTCAACTCATTTGCTAAAATCATGGTTGATTTTAGCAAATGAGTTGCTAAAATCTTTTGCAAAACTAAGCCAAAATTGTGATTCAACTTTTGACCACCACATACAGTCTTTAACATACTCCATCCGTTCCTAAATAAGTATCCACTACAAAAAGTCGTGTCATTTTTCAAGTAAAAAAAGTAAGTGCTTCCGAGTGTCATTTTTTGAATTTTTTCGTACCAAATTAAAGTACTCGACTTGTACTTTAATTTGGTGTGAAAAAATTAGAAAAATAATACTTGGAAGCACTTACTTTTTTTATTTGAAAAATGGGAAGAGAGAGAGAGAGAGAGAGAGAGAATGAGACTTATTTAGGAACAAAGGAATATATTTTAGTATGAACTTTTATTTCCTCCAAAAAATAAAGATCTTTAATTTTTTACTAGTTCTGGTCAAAGGAACACCATCATTTTGAAGAGGATTTGTAAAGCAACCCCGTGTTTTCTTCTTTCTGCTTCACTGAACACAATGCTTTTGGTGCTTAGCTTTTTCCAAACCATCTTTTGATGAATTTTTCTTTTTTTTTTTACTAACTTGAATAAAGATTACGAGAAAAGATAGGAAAATGAAAGACAGAAGCTTTTTTTTTTTGGGTATAAAATACATAAAACTATCAGACAAAAAACTCATTCTCATTCAAAATGATGCGATAGTGGTATTTTTTAAGATAACAAAAGCAGTGTCTTATCAAAAAAAAAGATAACAAAAGCAGTGTTGGGCCTTTTATAGGAAGTGAATGAATCAAAATCAGTAACATCATTCTATAAAAGGATTGAGCCCAACACAAACTCACATGGGAAAACATAATTACAAAAAACTTAAGGCTATGGGATTACAAGCATAAATCCAACTGACAATGGGCTGAAAATATCAACAGCAGGCCCAATATCTTTCTGTTTCATTTCTTTTGAAAACCACTGATGGGTTTGTACATGACCTCTTGACTCTTTGATTTTACATGAATTTCAGACCAAGTCACATGCCAATCTTTAAGCTTCCTTACAAAAGAGAACTTAACTCTTCCAAAAGGGGTATCCATCAGGATCTGGAATATTCCTTTAATCTCATACCCTTCAGAAAAATACCGAGCCGAATGAGGTTGACGGCAAAGACTCTGTCGATCAAGCGAACGTATCCTTTTTTTCACACCAATAGCACTCCTCGAAAGCCATCGCTGTTCACTACTGAAAGGGAAAAAGAAAGATGCAGTTACCTTCTCCCGAATCTTAAGCATCTGTTGTGTTTGGATTCTGCCATGCTCTCGGCAGGACCAAGGCGCGACTTGGTTTCCCTTGTGAAAGAGAGCTTCTCCATCGCGTTCACAAACTTGCGCAAGTGTTTAATGTACTCTGGAAAAGTTTCGAGGTTACAATGACCACCACCTTTGACCCATAATGGATCGTATTTTTCCTTAGATAGTTCCCACAGTCGCTTTCCATGGGACCAGTCAACAATGTCATCATCTGTTCCCTGCAAATAATCGTCAAGAGGTACGAGAAATGACGTAAGCAATTGAATTGGGGCTTGACCCGAGGGTACAGAATGCAAAATAGAAGCTTTGGAATGAGAAGAAAGGAACCATAATGTATGAATAAGCGGGTTTTCACTACACCCACGAATTAATTTAAATGTCGATCCCGAGAAGAGCATTTATTCCGTACAAAGCGTTCACAAGTCCACAATCAAGGACAATTAGTTTCAAGATTAGCTTGCGAAGTCCTACCCTATATATGTAACTGACTGAATATTTGTGAGACTTTGTGTCGGATACTTGACCGGTTGACCCCTAACTAAGGGCATGACGTATGTTTCCTACAAATTTGTAGGGCATTTCCCATCGAGTATGTCCACAAACTCGAGTTTTTCTTCTTTTATGTGGCCACAAACTTGAGTTTACAACACAAGTATCATATAGCTCTTGTATTTGGCATGAAATGCTCAATTTTACCTTATAAACACCATTTTTTGACACTAGAAAACAAGAGTAAATGGGTTCTTACACTTCGAAAATATGGATACATGCTAGAACACAATGCCATGAACAGAACCTCGTAACATGAATTACTTCAATATCCATGACAGAAAAATAGTTGCACATATATAATCTAGTTACATACCTTCTAAACATACACGTCCCACTAAACCAACCGTCACCCCAACTAAACCAAAAATTGTGTCTAGTTCTCTCTGCTTATCAACCAGAAAAACAAGACACACGGTGTATCATTTGCACAAAGAAATTACATGTATCAGTACTTTACAAAGTTATACTACAGGGATATCATTTCGTAGAAGAACAGTTCCATTGTCAAGGAGTTCAAAACATTAGCAACTCTTAAAATGGTGAGCACCACCCTCAACCAAGGCTTGTCTGACTGTGGCATTGACTCACCTCGACTGATTCCTGTCCTCCCTTGACCCGAATTTACAAACTACCTTCAACGAACTACTTGGTGTCCCCAACGAAGTTTTTCCACCATTCACTTTGTTGTGGACCAGCATTAATTAATTCCTAGACAAGTTCTTAGATTTAAAAAAGCCTCAACAAGCATGTTTTTCCCAAACTTCTCAAAGCTTTTTCAACGCTTTCTACTGTTGTGCTCACTTTTGTTTTAAGTGGACAAAGTCGTGGTTATTCAACGTAGATCCAACCAGATCTGTACCCCAACCCATGACTTGTGCGGTGTCTCATCATATTCTAGCATTCCATGACTAACCGATTTAAATAACATCTCCATCTTTAGTCCCTGATTAGTGCTTCCTTTAACTTCACAGAAAAGCATTCGTAAGGTGATACTTTCATACAAAAGCAGCCATTTCTTTTACTAATTAACATAAATACATAAGATAACAAGGGCTTCGACATATACATGTCAAGAAGATGACATGAGAGAATCGCGAGGGATCGTTGTGTTAACAAAATCAATCTAATTTCCTTGCCTTCTAGTAGTTTTCTCAAAATGAGGTACAAGAGCAATTGATAACATGGCAAGGATAATCATTTGAAAAGAGCTTAGCAGCACACCGAGGGTAATATCAAAATAATGTTATTGCAGAAAGAGTTAAAATCCAATGCTAAGTGAAAAGCTTCACTACGAATGGCCATATTAACATCCGTGGCAAAAAATGGATATCTGGAAATGATTCTGGCAAATGGTGAAACAAAAAGAGAGAGCGCATCGGAGAGGGCAACTTACATGTATAACTAGAACTGGACAGCTGACATTTCGTATTTTGTCCACATTCTGAAGATATGACAGAGGTTTCTCAATATACAACAGAGTAATAAAACATCGAACAGGAGAGATCAGAAGAACCACATACTGAAACTCAACTTACTTTGAAAATATCAAACCAGAATGTCATTTTGACGTTGTATAAAACTCGTATGCCAGAAAGGATGGCACTATGAAGAACAACACCTCTTAAACTCTGCAAACGAGCAGCTAAGTGGAGCGTGGGCCCACTTCCAACTGATTGGCCATACAAAATCACATCCTCCTCCTTAACTCCATGGTCGTTCTTCAAACAATTATAGACGGCCTCTATGTCATAGTATGTGTTGAACTCTGACGGCTGTTTTAATAAAAGCAGTAACCACTTCTCAGTAACAGATTTAGGCAATCAGCCAAAACATGAATCATCAGAAAAAGGAGCTGGACAAATAGATCAAAGCAATAAATAGCATTCCTTTCACAATTTCACTTATCTTTTCCCTCAAAATTTCTGCGCTTTTGGAGAGGAAAGCTAACTAGGAGTTCGTACATAGCCTTCTATAATTTCCAAACAAGAGATCAATTCATATGAAGATTAGTTTTATGTTGTAATTACCTTACCAGAGGATGCTCCATACCCAGAATAATCGTAGCTGCAAAATAGCAAATGTGGGCAGTCAGTAAAAGCCCTACATTAAAAGCTGCATGAAAGAGATCAAATCACGACTAAGGTTTTTTGATGGTTAAAAATAACATCAACTGCTGTTAAAATGTACATGGGTATGGGTATCAACAACAAAAAAGGAAAACCACACAAAAAAAGGATGGAATGAAACAAGGGGTTAGCTGTTGGAGCATTGACAAATGCAACTCACAAATAGACAGGAATACAGAACATTATTAATGACAATGAACCCAAAAATCGCAAGCCAAAAAACACGTTTAGAAGAGCACAACAAAAGTTAAACTGGGTACATAACCAATTCCACCCACAGGACCGAAACTCATGTATACTTGGAGGCACAAGCAAATGAAAAGCTTGAGGATGAGCAAATATAAACAAAACCACCGACCATGCTGTCTGAAATTCAATTAGAACAATCAAAAGAAAGGGGCCATAAAATTAATGGAACATCATCAGGAGCCATAAAATTGCACAAGTGATAGTATGAACAAAATAGAGAAGACTCGTGTCTACAGAGGGAGATAGAATAAGGAAGGGTATCAAAAGGATCTAATGGACCAGGCAAAAGAAAACCAACCTCATACAAACATTTCAATTCCACCAAAACTAAGTACACGAAATTTCGTTTTTTTTTTTTTTAATAAAATAATTATGAATTTCAGTTGTGTGGTGAATGAGAAATACCAAACCAAACATGGCACTGAAAAGCAAAATCAATTGAACAATGATATCAAGCAAAATCAATTGAACGATGATATCAATCTCAAACCAGCATAAGCATAGAAGAACTAAAGCAACATAGTACAACAACTTCAATCCATATTCCATCCAAAGGTAATCACCTCATTAGAAAACGCAAATCCCCAAATAATAAACCACATATATACAGTCCTTAATAAGATTACGTACCAAAACAAGCATTGAAGAGCAAAAGGAAATGGAAAACCCCACAATCACCTATAAAATAAGCATGTAAAGCAAAAGGGAATTCTACAAATCCCCCACAATCACCCATTCCCCACCAAAAACAACATAGATAAATTTTTAAAATGGAAAAAAAAAACCCCATCAAACCCCAGATTCTCAATCGTCCCTCACACCAAACAAAACCCAGATTCCAAATCACCCAAAAACAGAAAAACACAATCAACCCCACAATCACCCAAATAAAATAAGCATTGAAAAGCGCAAAAGAATTTTTAAAAAACCCCACAATCACCTATTTCCAAAGCATTACAAAAATCCCAGATTTTCAATCATCCCTCAAGCCAAACAAAAACCATATTCCAAATCATCCAAATATCAGCAAAAAAACAGCATACCCAATACATATTAAAAAAAGCATTGAAAAGCAAGAGGTACTTAACAAAAGGAAAAAAAAAACACAATAACCCATTTCCATTCCATTAACAGCAATAAAAAATCCCATCAAACCCCAGATTCTCAATCATCCCTCAAAATAAACAAAACCCAGATTCCAAATCATCCAAAAATAACACAAAAATACAAACAAACCCAAAACATAATCCAAAAAATACCTCATGATATTGACACGGAGGTGAGCTCTAAGCTCAATAAAAAGTTCCTGCATCTGCCCCAAGTCAGCAGCATTTCCATGAGAGTACAAAATCGTGAACCTCCCAAATGGGTGTTTCCAGAAAGTGGCCACAATCTTGTTCCCGGCCTTTGTGTCGAGCAAGTGAACGTCGACGTTTTTGTCTGCCGTCAGCCCGGTGAATACCAGCCGTCCATCTTCTTCTTCTTCTTTGAACACGTCGTACGTTGGTGGGTCCGGTGGGAAAAACGCGAACCTCGCTGCCACGCTCGATGTCACATTACCCATTAACGCCGACCAAACAAAAAAGAGTTTCACCAATTGATAATACCTATGGCGATTTGGGTTGTGAAAGAGGTGAATTTTGTTTTTGTTTTTTTGCTGTATTTCTCTGAAGTAAAAAAATGATGGGAAATCAGGGATTTTTTTGGATTAATTTTGTTGGGTTTTTTTTTTTCTTTCTTTTTCTGTGGACTGTTGTTTTGGTTGGGGCCTTTGGGGGAGGTTGTGGTGGTGGAGAGTAGATCCGATCTAAGCGGGAAGAGGCCGAAACAGAGCCCCAGAGAAAAGAATTGGAAGAGAACAAAAGAACAGAGCCGACGAAGATGCTGACGTAGATGTTGACGTTATGGTAGTGAATCTAGAATCTATGGTGATTATATGTACGCATCCACTGCCAATAAATGATCTAAGTTTTGATGTGAGGTATGAAACTATGAATGAAATGCGGTAAATCGAGAGGTACCGACGAGCCCGGACAGATGGGGTATAGACTGACCTCGGAGACTCATTTTTTAGTCTCATACAAATTATTTGAACCATTTATTCATTTTAAAATATTTTTTTTGTCAAACATCGCGATAAATCAGCTCAATCGGACGTGCATAAGTGGTTGATCCGAAAACCCCTCGTTTCATTCAAAACATTTTTTGAATGAAACGAGGGGTTTTCGGATCAACCACTTACGCACGTCGGATTGAGCTGATTTCTCCCGTAAGTCACTCAAAAAAATATTTTAACATGAATGAACGGCTCAGATCGTTCACTTAGGATCCACTTGTGGGTCCCCGAAGCCTATCGGTATCCCATTTGTCCATGCTTGTCGGTAGCTACAGTGGGACTGAATAAAATGGAGAACTCATCAAATTTCATTTGAATTCGAGTCGTTTATTACTATAAGTCTTCATGTGTTTATTGTTTATGTTGCAAAATTAGGATGATCTCATATAGGTAAAAATTTGGTCAAATTTTCTTCATGAAAAAGAAAAAATTGAAAAGAGTTTGGCTTTTCATCAAATTGGTATTGTTGTTAGATCAACATCATTCTATCCAAAAAGACATAAGTAGAATTCTGGGGTAACCATATTTACAAAGACCACGATATTAAGATAAAAACATGCATATCACACCCATGAGAGACGGATGGTATCTGTGCTCAATGTGAACAAAATGACTTTTTATCAACTCCAAATGAATAGATGAACTAATTGTTTCATGTATATGATTTATTTTTAAATTGAAGTTTGTGGCTCACTAGATAATTTTTAAAAATATCATTTAACCTCTACCGTATTCCAACATATTCAATAAATATTTCGTGCATATCTAGCCGAATCCAAAATCAATAATATTGAAAACAAAAACTAGAAACTTATTTTTGGTATCCAATACGCATAAAGTGTGTATCGTTGTTCAAACATATTCAATATACCATACGATGCTACTTTCAAATTATCCGTGCTTGATAGGTTAGAATTGTAATGTGGGAAGATATTGACTATTAGTACAAATTAGAGGGAGGAAAATGTAAATAAAGTTCTAAAAGATCCTTGGGGAATTGGGAGGCTGATGGACGGCTAAGATTTGGTCAAAGGCTGCTGTGTAGAGTGTCAGAGTCAGACATTCCCTCTTTTGCTTTGTTCAGTCAAATGAGTTGTTTGCTTCTAGAATTGGACAACGTTGATGATTTGTTAACCCAACTCTCAGATCCGAATTTACCCGCGAAGCATCTTTGGGCTCTTGTTCATTTTTTATTCATTTTAATTTTGAGTAAAAACTGGTTGATAGAAAATTTACATTTAAAGCACCAGAGTAATCTTTAATTATGACATTAAAAGGAGATGAAAAATAGTCTTGCAAAATTGGACAAAAATTTGAGTCCCCATTTAATTTGAGAGTAAATATTTTTAAGTAAAACTCAATTTATAATATGTTTGAAAGTGAAGTGAATTTTAAGAAAATTTTCAATCAGATTTTAAGTTTAAATAAAAAGGGATTTTTTCCGATAACCAGGTGCCCAAGCCAACTTACCTGCATCTTGATTAATTCTGGACCAGTGTTTGAAAAGAAAGTCTGGAAGACCAAGTACTCACCGGTGCCAGATCCTCTAACCGCATTGGTGTCCCACCCTATTCAGCAATCGATCTCGGCAATTGACAATCTGGATATCATGTCGGCATTGTTGATCTGAGTCGTCCATTGGCGAGTGAAATCCAAACCGTCAGTTGTTGAGATCGATGGTTGAGAAGGGTGAGACATCGATGGAGGTAGAGAAAAGGGGGCAGAGGATCCGAGTCCGTACTCACTGCCTAGGCACTAGAAGGACCCTTGCCGACTAGCCCGACTAGGCACCGAGTACTCGAACTAGAAGCTAGAAGATGCCTGGCCGCCCTGGAGCGCCTAGCTAGTTTTAGAACCTTGTTGTGGAGGGCTATAAACCCACCGTCCAGTAGTGGAAGCCCACTTGATAGCACGTGAAATATTTCGAATCTGAGACCTTAGGAGGAAGCATGCCCAGTTGAGAATGTGCTTACAAACTTCATTTTCATTTCCCTGTTAGACTTCTTAACTTATTGAAAGAAGCAACCTTCTGTGCGTCAAGTTACCAAATAATACTAAACGGGTGAACGGTTTCTTAGCCTAATATGCCCAAATGTTGAAGCAACCGATACACAATTTATATCATGGAGAGTGAAAAAATAAAATGATTTGTAAAAATGGTTTTATCCAAAGTACAACCCTTTGAGGAACTCCAACAATGATATTTCATATTTTTGGCAAACCAGTCGCCATAGCCCCAAGAAAATTCCAACCGTAACGAGAAAAAACGAGGTCGAATTGGCGCCCATTGCGAACAGGTTTAACATCGAGAAAGCTCTCAAGCTCCAACCACAAGAGAATTTTCTTAATGTCAAAACTGTTTGCAAGGGTCAAATTATCCTCTTCCCAGAATTGTCGTCAGGAAAAAATGTGAGTTCTAAATTTAATTTTTTGCACAATTGATTGGGCTATTAATTCGCAGTGATCTTAACAATTCAAATTTATATTAGTGAATTATTCGTTAAGATCTTCTAAATTTCTAATAAAATAACGTCAGCAATCTTTTTGCACAATTGATCTTCTTGCAAATCTTAGAAGATTGATTGTTGGGATCATAGAAAAATCAAGATCATCTTATGTCATCTCGTACGTGACGTATAGAAAAATTCACCACTGTCTTCTTTGACGTTATAAACAAATCATTTGGTACGTCCAGAGGTCAATTTCCTCCACGCGTTAAATCAAGTCGATCAAATATCGATATTTGTTTTAGTAACAATTACAACAAAGAAATTTTGATCTTGCTAATCTCGGCTCAAACTGATCTTTGCATGGGTAATATACTCATTGAGGTCCCACAACACAATGAACTCACATTATCAAAAAATATCTTGATGAAATATCCTTTTGCAAAACACGAGGAATCGCACAAAGAGCGTCTCATGAGTAACATTAATTTTTGGATGGACGAAAGAGAGAAGCTCTATAAACTAAAAAATGTTGCGGACATAGCATTCGAACACAACGTCCAGACACAACACTCACATGGAGCTGTGATCCATATATGGATCCAATTTTCCTGAATCTCACCCATTGAAGTATTGTGTCCGGATGTTGTGTCTGTTAACATTCGGAAAACCTAAGGGTACAGACCCTAGGGTACAGAATTTGCATAGATCTGTTCAGGGACCCACTTGTGGGTCTGCACAGGCAATCCGAACCGTTAATTCCTCCCAGAATAATTTTTCAAGGGGCGCCACTACAAATCAACTCAATCCGACATGCGTAAGTGGTTGATCCAAAACTCACCCATTTCATTCAAATTCGGATTGCCCGTGCGGGACCCATAAGTGGGTCCCCGAACAAATCTGTACAAATTCTGTACCTATATGGTCTGTACCCCTAGCATCCTCCGTAGGGCTGTAAATGAACTGGGCTGTTCGCGAACTATTCGAGGCTCGGTTCGGTAAGAGCTCGTTCGAGTTCGATTCGTCTAGTAAACGAACTGAACTTGAACCTCAATATTAGGCTCGTTCCATAAATGAGCCGAACTTGAACCTAAGTGGATTCGGCTCGGTTAGGCTCTTGAACCTAAGGTCAAAATGTAATTAATAATACTTTAGGGGTCTACATATAAATATTTTATAGTTGAGAAACTTTTATGTAATTTGTTATTCTTTTATCCCTAACTAGAGTATTCTACTACAACAGATGGGTTTTATCCCTAACTAGAGTACTTTATTTAGTTCTCAATATATTTTCTTGTGTTCTTTTTCTTTTGATTTCTTGATTATCGTAGTAGATTTGTTTATTTTTGTTTAATTTCTTGATTATTGTGGTAGATCTACATGTAATATTATTTTGAAGCATATCTCTTTCCCCTCTCTGTTTGTGTTCTAAATTGCTAACGAGCCCTACCGAGCTTGATTCGAGCCTAAATTCGGCTCGGTTCGGCTCGTTTGAGTTTAACGAGCCCTACCGAGCCGAGCCCGAGCTTTGAAATTTTTTCACGAGCCGAACTCGAGCCCACTTGTCTAGGCTCGAATCGAACCCAAGCCGAACTCATGCCTTAATGAACTGATCCCGAACTTCATAGGGTTCGGCTCGATTCGGCTCGTTTACAGCCCTAATCCTCCGTTAACATTGTTGCATAGGAAAGCCCAACAAAATGTGGGGTAAGTTGGGAATCCAGTTACTTTTTCACTAGATTCCTGTCCTGACTCCTGAGGAAGAAAGCTTGAGTTCAAAGGAAATAGACCGGGTCAAAAAGGCTCACAGAACTTGGTGCAAAAACCAAAGCTGGGTCCTAAAGAAAACTAAAGTTGAAAAGGGAAAATATGTTTAGTGGGTTACTAAAGAAAGAGTCAATAGAAACATGTTGTTTGGTTATTGTCTGGCCTTAAGAAAACATTTATTTTTAGGAAATCTAGGTAATGGATCATGACTTTCATGTGTCGTTACCACTTTCTGAAATAGTCATTTCCTTCGAGGACATCAAATAAAATTGAAATATATAGAGAAGATTAATATGATTCCTACGCAAGAATGACATGCACTAAAAAAAGAAAATAATCATCTCACTTATCGGTGCTTAGAATCAAATCATCGATGGATTATCCGACCAAGTCTATGTTTAGATCATGATTTGTCAGTATCATTGTGAGAAGAAAACGTGAACGAAAATATTAGAAGACTATAGTTTGTATGAGAGAAATTTATTTATTTGGTACCGGCAAATTCCGTTCAAAATTTCACGATCCAAGCACAACGTAAACATCATGGCCGGCACTGATATTTTGGAGGTTTGAAACAAATTTTAGAAGTACAGCCCTAGGTTTTTAAACAAAAAGAGGTAACTGAGATAAAGTAAAGAAATTAAACATGTATTAATTACTATGGCAAAATAGGGTCCTAGTTTATGGCAAAATAGGGTCCTAGTTTTTGCTTTAGATTTGGGAGGTCTAAAGCAGGCGCTCCTCCAGCTTTACCCCTAGGTCAGCCTGCTAAAAGTAATCAAGTAATCAACTACAGAGTCAATGTAATGAGCAATTGTACTCCCTCCGTCCCAATTTTATAGTCCCTCGTTCTATCCTAACCGGATGAAAAAACGATTATATCTTTCAATCGGTAATACATTTTATATATAATATGGATCTTGTTTGATAGATCTTGATTTAATCTAATAAACAAAGTGTTCAAAATCACCTAAAACATTGTAGATTATAAGATATAACACTTTGAAAAGTGGCACGAACTTCCAAAAGGAACTATAAAATTGGGACAGAGGGAGTATATCACAAGCACTGAAGTAGGAACCAAGTAAAGCATTGGGTCTGAAACGCAAATATGCAAACAGACTATAGAATTGTGCTAATATGTGCCAATTTTAATTGCTCTGCAGAGGTTGCAAAACCAGAAGTTCAATCATCAACTCGGTTCAATGGAAGCCTATGTAAGCATCAATTTCTTCCATGTGACGCTGCAAAACACTCTTGCCTTTTTACGACGGAAAATACTAACCTCAACCCAAAGGGTAGAGGATATGTAGAAAGTGCATAGATATCGAAGAAAATTGTATTAATTTCCGTGCAAGTGTACTGACATCCGTGAAATGTGAATTGATATCCGAACTAATTTGACATCATATATATATTATCCTCCGCCTATTGAGTGGAGATTAGTAAGACCCTTTTACTACAAGGACTAGCGATGCGTAAAGGTGTATTCACTACATACGACTCTCTGTGTCTCCATGCTCTCCACTGTACAATACGTGCTCCTCTTGTAATGAGGTCTTATCTCCAGTGACAGAAACCCAAGTTTCTGCAATATTCTTCAATTTTCCGTCCGATATCTCAATCAAAGTGAAAGCTCGAACCGTGTCTTCTGCAGTTGGTGTGGAGAACGAGGTATCGTTGTTCATGGAGCTTTGGCTGTTGTTGGCGGCTTGTTCATTAGCCAATCTTTTAACCCTTGGAACTATGGCACCATTTAGGTATATAGTGTTGTCATCCCCAATTACTATCATTTTTCGCAGACCCTTTCCATGAGCCAGCTCTTTATGCATGTGACCGAACACGACCAAAGGGATACGTAACTTTGTTGTCTCCTTCAAATGGGAAATGGCAAGTGCTAAGTCTGCACCACATATAAATTGGTCAAGTAGACATCGTGAAGGTAATGTTACTCCAAATTTGGGCAAACAAAAAGATGTCACCTTTCCAGAAAAAAAAAGTGGACCAGTAGAAAATTTTCCGATCGGATATTGTCTCCCACTTTGTCCGCTGTTTTTTTCTCAGGTTTAGGAAACTAAAACAGCAACAGGTTGAAATGCACTAAACGTTTTCATATTGTTACTATTTTGTAAAAAAAAAAAACAGTCTTCCGAATTTCAAGAACAGTTTTTTGGTAATTCTTGAGAAGTGAATTTCCTCGAACACAGATTTCGGAATATGACACGAAACAGGCCGACAACCAAGCTTATACAGTAAAATTGTCAATGAGCCGGCCTATTATAGGTCTTGCTGATATGCTACCTATTGAATCAAAGAATCCATGCAAGAAAGGACCTGGGCTAAAATGGAATTACCAGGATCACCGTGGTCACCACCTTCAAATACCCAATCTCTCCCACAGATGTCATTGATTTTAGAACCTAGACCTGCTTAGACATAACAAGAGAATGGTCCATCTTAGGAGAGCAGTTTCTCATATGAACACATAAAGATTTGGATATGGGTTATAAACCTGTGGGACCATTATGAGCAAGAAGTATAATGGAATGATCCTCTGGGGCACCTAAAGCAGCTTCAGAGATTCTCTTAGCACTTCCATCCATGTCGTGGACGCCATACCTAAGAGGATAATTTCAGTTTGAAGAGTAGCAATGCACCCCTTAATAACTAAGAACACGATCCAGCATATATGCATCAAAATCTAGTCCACGTGATAAAAGCAAAGCCATTTTGCATTAATATTAGGTGACATCATAAAAATAAAAAATAAAAATCCAACAGCTTTTTCAAGTTCAGCCCAAATTGAAAAACTAAAAGGGACTTGACAAAGAATAAGGAGAAAAAAGAAAGCAATGGAAGAACTGAAACATAGGTTGCACAGATGAACGCCTTGAATATTGATAACAAATTGACATTAAACTTTGAGCATCTCCAATGATTGGAACCAAATTTCCACAGCCAAAGCAATTTTTTTTGGCTACAGAATCATTTTTCGCGTTATATATGCCCCGCAATCTCTCATGTGATGGCTGTTGTGGCAAGATATGGCTGAACCAAAATTTGGCTAGAGAAAAGGCAAAGCCAGTGCTTGGGTGGGCAAAAGTCTGGCCGACTATTGAAGATGCTCTGGGAAATGGTATCAGCAGTGTCCACAATCAAAAGATTAAAAATGCACTTGCAATAGCGCTATTTCAGAGAAGATCAAGACGAGTAAAGTGGATTCTTAAAAAAAGTGCAACTGCAAACTGACCTCGCACCCAGAAGCATTTTCCGGTTCAAATGCTCACCCCCACAAGAAAAAGGCCGTCCACCAACAATACTCAGCTTTAATGAAGGATAATCCACGCGTCGGTAACCCACATGCTCTTCACCAAGACTGACCATTTACAAAATTGATAGTAATTTACCTACTCAAATTAGTTCTTATCAACTAGACAGTCGAAAGAATAATGCTCTACAATTAAAGAACCTCAATAGACTTTATCCAGAAATCAGAATGATACAACAGATTTGGGCCATGTAAGTTGTACCAAAGACCCATGAATAGGACGTGTATTTTCAAAGAAGCCAATGTTCCATTACTAAACCAAACCAAACCAGCCTTTATGTCCCAATCAATGCTCCATTCTGGTTTGGAAATTTTTGATGAATAATTGCACATGAATATGCTGTTCCCAGACAAAAGAAGGCACCAAACTCCATTCTGGTTTGGAATTTTTTGATGAATAATTGCACATAAATATACTTTTCCCAGACAAAGAAAGGCACCAAACGCAGAAGAACAGTGATCTTTTTATTTCATTATCACAAATCCAACATCAACAATTGTAAAACCCCAAGGATCCATATTCCATATGATCAATTGTGTATCCATCATAATAGAAGAAACACTTGGCTTAGTCTTAATAGATTTTAATCTGCATTCAAACCTTTCATATAAAGCAAAGCATGGCCGTATAAAAACATATAGGATAGGTTCATTTGTTCTGTGAAAGCGTGAGACTAGTTAAATTACAAATGCATTAAGAGATTTTGGCAAATAATTGAAACACACAAAACTTTTACCACCAGGATGAGAAAGTGCCCATACATAGCCGTATACCTTTTGCAATTCTTTTTTCCATCCGCTTACTATAAAGACAGAAAAACATAATGATGTGAAACAGGGTATCTCTAGTAGGGGGGACGAATAACTGTCTTTCTGGCTTCTTCATTTTGCGACGAGGAAACTTACCAGGGCAATTAAAGGGTTGCATGCAATATACATAAGAACAAAACTGGAGATAGCACCATAAAAAGTGGAGAGAGTAAATGCTCACCATTCCAGCTGACGTTGGACTCGGTCCTTCCCTCTGAAAATCAAATCTATGACACTATCAGAGAAAACAATGTACTTTAAGTTTAAAATTAGATCATTGACACATTAAACATAGAACTAGCTACTTTATAAGCTAAAGTAAGTGCGACGATAGGAGTCATAAGACTAATCTAGGACTTCTGATTCTAGGCGACGGCAGCAGCAGAAGCAGCAGCAGGAGGGGAGTTGGCGAAGGTATGGAAAATGCAAACCCTACTCGCCTACTCGTCGCCGAGATTCCTATATAAGCGAACTAGCAGCCAAACTTTGAAAAGGTTTAAAGAAACTTCTAAATTAGTCAAATCTATGACCAACCGTGGCTAGTCTTTCTATTTTCCGTGTAATGAAAGCTAAAATTACCATTAAGAAAAAATTCGAAAAAAGAGAGAAGATATTAGAGCCAATGATATGAGAGAAGAAGTAGAACATGATGTTCACAGAAAGAAGAGAATATGTGTGAAAAGATATAAAAGAGCACAATCAGGACAAATCATGTTGCTTGGATTCTGATACAAAGTCGAAGAACAAAATAGCCACACAAAAAAAAAAAAAAAAAGGAAAAGGAAAATCAAGTGCTGGTATGCACTAGAGCAACTTGAATTAAAGAACCTGCATATGGGTCATGCAAACGAAGCCAGTCGATATTGGTTAAATAAGTCCATGAAGCTTCTGAATAAGACCATGTTCTCACTTCTCATTTTTTCATAATGCAGTGAAACTTCCCTGTTTTTTCTTACTGCGCTAACCTTTTTCTTAATGCGCTAATCTGAAACTTCCATACATTTGACTTGCCTTTGAGAAAATTGTGAAGTCCTCCAGGAATCATGGTTTCCCAATATAGCTGCTTTAGTAAGTTTTAGATCCGCAATGTTCCTAACAAGTTCAACATCCTCATTTCCAAAATCACCTGGTAAAACCCAAACATGCAAATAAGTTATAGTAGAATCAAGAAACTGAACAAGGGAAGAGAATATCTCAAACAGGCCTGTCAATGATATCAAGTACAAAAACACCAATAAATAAATAAAAATGACTTGCCTGTAAACAGTACCAAATCCGGCTGCATTTCATATAAAATGCATGTTAGATGGGAAGAAGAAACAGAGGCGCTACACTAATATGCTGATGAGCATCCTAAAACTACAACGGTTTCGAAGAACAAGATTGGCACAAAGTTGAACATAGAAATAAAACAAGCGATTCAAAAGTAGGATACATTGCAAACACAAGCATTGGCACGTCTCAATTCTCAAATAAAAAATTGCTTCCATACTCAATATCCCTTTCCAGTATGTTAACAAATCAACATGAATTGAAAATAGTAGGCCAGTTCTACGTTCGCATCCATATGCCTATGTGCATATAGGATCACCAGCTACATATTATTTCAAGTGTTCCAAGATACAGTGTCAGACTAGGCATCCCATTCCCTGATTCTAATGGTCCTTGTCAAGTTAAATGGTTTTATGCAAGACACCTTTGAGCAGCAAAACAGAGGAACAAAAATATGAGAGAGAGAGAGAGAGAGAGAGAGAGAGAGAGAGAGAGAGAGGAGGATTAATACCTGCAATAATTGAAGAGCTTTTGTATCTTCTTGTAGATTCCAATCATCATGCTTCAAAGAAAATTAAAAAAAAATGTCAAAAGAACAAAAACATGTTAGTAGCCCTTGCATTTATTCCCATTTCGTTTCGAGCAAAAAAAAAAAGAAACATATTCTCCATATTTAAGTCATTCAGCAAGACAACATTTCCAAATGGAGCAAAAGAAAAAATATCCATGTGTTGCGGCAAGTTTATCCGTATGTGAGAAGAAACAACCACAAGTTATACACACACACACACACACACACACACACACACACACACAGAGAGAGAGAGAGAGAGAGAGAGAGAGAGAGAGAGAGAGAGAGAGAGAGAGAGAGAGAGAGTCTAAATTGAACATATTAAACTAAACTGTAAAGCTCAAAAGAAGTCATTGAAACTAAGAACTAGAGCTCACAAATTCCAAACTAATTGCGCCCAAAATAGGAGAGAGACTCTAAATCGAACATATTAAACTACAATGTAGGCTTATTCAAAAGAGGTCATCGAAGCTAAGAACTAGAGCTCACAAATTCCAAACTAATTGCGCTCAAAATAGAAAATCGGTTAGCAGGTATCGCATAGTCCACTTACGGAATGCGGCCTGAAAAGCCTCACCTACTTTATCCAGTTACTAGGAAAGGTTAAGAGATTCATTGAATGAAGTAACAAACTGCTATATCATAACAAACTGGTGATTGTCAGCACCTCTCCTCTCCGACCCAGAGTCATCCTTATCCATGCAGCTCCATGCTCTGACCTAGAGTCATCCATTGCGGCGTGTCAGCTCCCGTCAATTGTGCTTCGATTGCTTGTTGGTTTATTTTTCTCCACTTTGTGATTGTCACAACACATGGGTATAAGAGCCAATGGTTGACAATATACAGGCATACTCTTGGTCTGCCATGACAAGAATGCTTGAATTTTTGTTTTTTTGTTGAACTACAGAAAATGGCATGAGAATGCTTGATGGAGTGAGAAAAATCCAAACTAACTGCCGATGAAGCAAAGGTGGCTGATGATGGAGTATTGTGATGGATGGCTCTGAATCGATGGAGTATGGACGACTATGAACCGATGGAGTGTCGAGTGGGTATCCTGGTAATTCACGTTTAAGCAAGGCGGCTCGATGATGTGATGAATGGCTTTGAACTGATGGAAAGAATGCAGGGAATAGGCTTAGTTCAGGAGATAGCGTTAGAGTAGTTAGATCATAATCAATGGGGAGTTTGGAGGTGTTGGGCACGGAGTGTCCCCATGGATTTGGTTATTTAATGCTACTCCCTGTGATCGCTCTAAAAACAGACTTGTGGGTGTGATGTCGAATGCCATAAAAGACTTAATTGGAACCATTCCTAACACCAATTAGTTTTAGGAGAGATGGTGGCAAAGCGATCCGACAAGTGGTGGTGGTATTAAAGATAGGAAGTCATGGATTCAAGTCGCGGGAGCATCATCGTGAGGGAGGGATTGTTGAGCCTGGAGTGCCAACATGGATTTGGTTATATAATGCCACTCCCTGCAACCGCTCTAAAAACAAACTTGCGGCTGCGATGTCGAATGTCATAAAAGACTTAATTAAAACCCTTCCTAACACCAATTGGTTTCAGGAGAGATGGTGGAAAAGTGGTCCAACAAGATGCAAACAGAAAGATCAAGACCCAATTTACAATTCCAGCATGAGGGGGAGATTTGTTAGAACATGTGTAAATGTTAAGTCCCACATTGGATAAACAGAATAAAGATTGGGTCTTAATATAATAATGGGTGATCCACCACTTACAGGCTCTTGTGGGTCTGCATTCATTCAATTTATATTGAGCCAAGTGATGTAGTGTACTCTCCAAAGTTACTTACCAAGGATTGGGCCTTAAGCACGCAAGGTGGGTCGATGCATCATACAAACTCCAACCACAACACTATGTGTCTGGTATTTAGTGGGGATCTGAAAGTTATGCAGACCAGACGACGTAGATATCTAGTGGCCCCATGTTAGTGCGCTTGTTTTTGTGGTAGATCCATTTGTGTCGTTTTCACCTAACACCATGCTTAAATCAAATTGGAAGTATTAGACCTGAATCGGGATAACTCCTGGAGTCAATAGACGAACTGACAAACTAGGGCTGGGAAGGCCAAGCCCCATACATTGCCTAGGAGTTGAGCCGACACTAAAACAGAGACAGCACATGTCAAATGGCTCCTTAATTGGAATTTACATTTACACGTGAACAATGCGTTCACTGTAGCATAGAAACTGAAAGCTGAACGTTGTTAGCACAATTAACGGCAGGCAAGTCAAAATATAGCTTCTAATAATCTCAGCATACAGAGGGCAAGCGAAATAGGCCGTGTTTTATCAGACCGAGCAAGAAACCATTCAGCCCTTACGGCAGCAACCTCAGCCTTGATTTTAGAGTGACAACATTACAAAACCACCAGATGCTATAAAGTGTTTACACATACATATTATATATACACACACATATATGCAGAGAGAGAGAGAGAGAGAGCGCTTACAACGTCTCCGACGACGGCGATTCGAATGGAATGCACCATTGGCGAGCGGTAACGGGGCTTTGAGGAGGAGGAATGAGAGAGAGGGATACCGAACAGATAATAGACGGTTGGCACGTGTAAGAACTTGCCAACAAACATTATAATAACGGGAGGAGTAATTTGGGTTATATGTATTGTGGACTTATATTTATTTTTATTTTTTTTTGTCTAAACCACAGGTATCCGGAAGCCTACTGGACTCCGACTAAATCCGGTTCGAGTCGGGTCGGCCCACGAAGGGGTAAAGCTGTCCCAGCGCAAGTTTCATCCATTCACAAGACTCAAACTTGAGACCTTGCTTAAGGGGAACAAGTGCTAAGCCACTTGAACCAACCTACGTTGGTTGTGGACTTATATTTATGCTACTACTATTTCACAGACAAAAATTATGCCGGTCCAGGCCCAGTACGTCAAGCCCAGTTCGCATATGGGCAGTTCCAAGCCCACTGCGGATTCAGTGATACATGTTACGAGGAGGGTAAGAGAGTAATTCCATTTAACTCATTCGATTAGGCATGCTGCTGACTAGTGAGGGGTAAGAGGAACCATATAACACACACTCATTGATTACTTTGTTGGATTTGAACCGTTCACTTAATAGGACTTGTTGTGCTGACCATTTGAGTAAAAATTTAGTTAGATTGAATATTGATTAGAATATATTTGAGGCTAAATTTCGACTAAAAATACTTTTGGGATTTTTGGTATCTTTGTACTCACATTTTAACTGGCGAAATACCGAACATACTATAGTGAAGCTCACCCTCAACCATTGTGCGGATTGACCTTCTTTGAAGAAATCTTTAAGAAGAATTAAACCTGAAACTTTTAAATGAAGAAAACCCCTAAGTCACAGGTTACAAAGTCACATTTTGTTGCTTACAAGAAGTACGTAAAGGAAATTTCTATCATGTGTGAGGACCCAGAAAAAAATGGGAAATTTCTTATCCAGAATATCACTAAGCATATCCTTTTGACAACCATAGGGAAATGGTTGATCAGGACTATGGTGGAACAAATCACTGTCCTTGAAAAGTCAAGTCTGTGAATGCATCTTTTTCCTGAGCAAGAAAATTCAAAGCTGGCATTTTAGACCCGTGCAACAACATCATTAATTACTCCCTCCGTCCCAAATTTGTTGTCCATTTACAGGCATGCGTGTCATTTTTCAATTACTTATATCTTTCAATCTATAATGTTTTTTACAATTTTGAAATTTTGTTTAATAGAACTCATTGAGAGCTATCAAACAAGACTCATAGTGAATATATATAACATTATACATTTGACAATATAAACAATTTTTTGAGGTGCTGTAAATAGTGCAACTGGACAAGAAATATGGGACGGAGGGAGTTGTAATTACCAAAAGATCAAAAGAACACTCTACATTCCGATAGATAACCATTAAATCTATAAGTATAATCTAGAATTTGTGTGTGTCTATATATATATATTCCAATAAAAACCAACTGATATATTCACATTTTAATTAATTGCAAAAGAAGAAGATCAAGGTTCGTATATCTAACACTTTAAGTTTTTCGATGAGAGTATAAGAGAATACGTGAATCTTATGTTCAATATTTAATATATACCTAATAACCGTAAAATTGTACAAATTCGGTTTCTTATGAAAAAGAGCCTAGCTTTAGCCACGTCTAAAAGACTGTGTTGAGCACACAAATACCAAGAGTGATACGTCTCTAACGTCTAAAGCCTTGGGACAAATTGCAACTTTCCCCTCTCAAATCATGAAGCTTGAGCTTACGTTACGTTGCGAGACGCAATTTTTCATTCTCTTAATCTGTAAACGTGGTTACCGCATTTTCATCTTTTTTAAATGCAAACATGTAGATAAACTAGCTGTATCTTGCACAGAACTATAAATAGGTTGAAGATAGATTAGAAATGGTAATCCAGGATTTGGCTTTGCTTATGTTTGCGAGCTCTCTTATGATACTCTGATTTGAGAGACGAGAGTGCTAACCTCTGTAATTCAAAGGTACAAACACATATAATTTCGTGATTATTGTAACATAAATAAAAATATTATGAGACTTTTTTAAAGTTTGGAGTGCAGCTACCCTATTCTCCTAGATTCCATCAATGTCCATTCCGTGGTCTACAACCAAGGGATTCGGGGGGTCTGTAGTGAGTGAGCTCAAGTGGTTGGTTCAATGGATAAGTAATTAGAGTTTCTCGTTCAATGCTTGGATTTAAATCTCCATATATAGTCTCTGAGTAAGTCTAAACAAGCTCTTCCGTGCCTTTAAAACATGATTGGACCTTAGCTTCGGTCCCAACAAACGTGTCATCTCCGAAGATGACCAAAAGAAGCTATCTGGTAAAAAATGCAATGGATAACTCTTCAGAGAACACTATATATATGAATTCCATACCCATCCCAAACTACATGCTACAATCCATTGACAAAACTTATCCCCAAATTGTCTCCAATGGCTTCCAAGTACACCCTTTTCTCCCTCTTCTTTTTCCCTCTCCTATCTCTCCACTTCCACTTCTCAACAGCACAAGGTTCTGTGAACTCTGTTTACTGGTTCCCTGACACTGGTCTAGCAGCCTCAGACATAGACTCCACTTGCCAACAAACATTATAATAACGGGAGGAGTAATTTGGGTTATATGTATTGTGGACTTATATTTATTTTTATTTTTTTGTCTAAACCACAGGTATCCGGAAGCCCACTGGACCCCGACTAAATTCGGTTCGAGCCGGGTCGGCTCACGAAGGGGTAAAGCTGTCCCAGCGCAAGTTTCATCCATTCACAAGACTCGAACTCGAGACCTTGCTTAAGGGGAACAAGTGCCGAACCACTTGAATCAATCTGCGTTGGTTGTGGACTTATATTTATGCTACTACTATTTCACAGACAAAAATTATGCCGGTCCAGGCCCAGTACGTCAAGCCCAGTTCGCATTTGTGCAGTTCCAAGCCCACTGCGGATTCAGTGATACATGTTACGAGGAGGGTAAGAGAGTAATTCCATTTAACTCATTCGATTAGGCATGCTGCTGACTAGTGAGGGGCCAAGAGGAACCATATAACACACACTCATTGATTACTTTGTTGGATTTGAACCGTTCACTTAATAGGACTTGTTGTGCTGACCATTTGAGTAAAAATTTAGTTAGATTGAATATTGATTAGAATATATTTGAGGCTAAATTTCGACTAAAAATACTTTTGGGATTTTTGGTATCTTCGTACTCACATTTTAACTGGCGAAAATACCGAACATACTATAGTGAAGCTCACCCTCAACCATTGTGCGGATTGACCTTCTTTGAAGAAATCTTTAAGGCAATTGTGCTTCAATCATCATTGTGATGATCTCCGATAATGTTTTTGTCTGGGTTATCTACTAAGTGAGGTTATAAATGGATGGTTCTGATTGAATCAAAGAAGCCAAGGTGTGGCGGATACGGGCCAAACGACATGGCATGCGTAAAAATGCTTAATTGTGGATAAAAGTGACTAAGTGACTGTCTTACAAATTGACTTAAATTGACTTTTTGAGTTGATGTATTGTGAGATAATAATATATCTTGTAAAGTGAAGTAAGTTTAGTTTTTGTTTTTGGAACAAGAATTTTTTTTTGAACAGACTCCAAGTGTGGGGCAATCAGTCTCGGTGATCAATTAAAGACGTTTGTTAACGAGAGAGTAATAGATTATTTTGTGTTGTAACATCACTTTACTCATTCATCATCATTTATGGGATCCACAAACTTAGAGATTTTGTTTGACCTGAACAGACTTAGATATGATTCATTTATTTATCTTTTGCGTGCAAAATGCAGAGTTTCGAAAAAAGTACAAACAATTTGGGACCGAGCATATTATTTTACTTTAACGTAAATTTACCATCCCGTAATGTTCTAATTTGGTGTCACAACTGAAGATGCTCTAAATTTTCTTGTAAGATGGTTCTCGAGGTTTCCTCAATACAAATATAGAGACTTTTACATTGCTGGAGAGAGCTATGCAGGTATATATAATCTTTACATGTCCGTATAAAATACATATATAACCATTGAAAGAAATCTCGTAAGTGTTATCGACTCATTTGGGACCAGTCCATATAAAGTTTTGCTCTGATTTAAAATGGGGCCCCCACTAGTCGAGGCGCGCAAAAGCTAGCCCAAATACCTGATTAAAAAAAAAAAACCCATTGAAAGAAACAGCCTAACAGCCACAAATTCCTCATTCTCGAAGTACACATATATAGGGTATGCCAACCAAACGGCGGATCAGATAGCCGCGCACCTATACATTTAATGTTGACGTTGTTTCTAATGTTCTTTTTAATTATCCTGCAAGTGAAAGAAGACTAACATAAATGAAAGCATAGTTGTCCTAGCCTCCTAGGGTATTTAGCCACTAGAACATCATCTTATCATGGGCCTTAACAAGCCCAAAAACCAACCAATGACCCACATTGCAAACGGCGAACAAAAGAAACACTATTCCCAGTTTATGATATCCATTATCATAATAAATAAAGGAAGGAAGTTCTTGTTTGGGATGAAAAAAATAAATAGATGAGATAGAAAGGCAAAAGATTTTAATTGTTATTTAGTTCAATTATCAGTTGTGTGGAGTGTCCCAGGCCAGATTTCGCGCGCCTCAGATAAATCCTTGTAACGTCTTTCACAGCCATTTTACATACTCATGCTAGGGTGAGGTGACCCAAGAGTTGATAAGAAGAATTAAAACTGAAACTTTTAAATGAAGAAAACCCCTAAGTCACAGGTTACAAAGTCACATTTTGTTGCTTACAAGAAGAACGTAAAAGAAATTTCTACCATGTGTGAGGACCCAGAAAAAAATGAGAAATTTCTTATCCAGAATATCACTAAGCATATCCTTTTGACAACCATAGGGAAATGGTTGATCAGGACTATGGTGGAACAAATCACTGTCCTTGAAAAGTCAAGTCTGTTATTGAAAGGAGTAATGCATCGTTTTCCTGACCAAGTAAATTCAAAGCTGACATTTTAGACCCGTGCAACAACATCATTAATTAGTAATTACCAAAAAGATCAAAAGAACACTCTACATTCCAATAGATAACCATTAAATCTATAAGTATAATCTAGAAAATGCTATATATATAGGGAGAGCTTCTCCTCCGGGATCCGGGACTCTGGGACTCCATGATCCGATCATTTTTTTGACGATCCGAGCCGTCCAATGTTTTCAGAAGGTGTTTTCAAGGGTCCACGTGGAAAATCTTCAAAAAAAAATACCGAGAAGGGCTTGATCCAAGCAGTTTTTGGCAAAACTGTAAATATACAGTTTTTGCGAAAAACTGCTTGGATCAAGCCCTTCCGGGTATTTTTTTTTGAAGATTTTCCGTATGGACCCTTGAAAACATCTTCTGAAAACATTGGATGGCTCGGATTTTCCAAAAACAATTTGCAAAACAAAAAAAATACATTTTTTCTTATTTCCGGGAGTCCCGGATGTGAAAATTTCCGTATATATATATATATATATATATATACACCAAACTTCACCTCCAAACTCCCGGATTCTGTTAAGTTCCGGACCTCCACCTTCCCAAATTTTTTTTTAAAATCCGAACCGTTAGATGTGTTTTAAAGGTGTTTTCAAGGTCCAACGCGAAGATTTGGCAAAAACAATTACCCGGAAGGGCTTGATCGTTAGCGTTTTTGTGAAAAACAGCTCCGATCAAGCCCTTCTGGGTAATTGTTTTTGCCAAATCTTAGCGTTAGACCTTGAAAACATCTTTTAAACACATCTAACGGTTCGGATCGTCGAAATTTGGTCCGAAAAGTCGAAAATACCCCTAGGTCCGTAACTTAACTAAGTTAAGGGAGTTTGGATAGGAAGGGGACTCTCTCTCTCTCTCTATATATATATATATATATAGAGTCCACTTCTAATCCGGACTTTTAATTTCCGTACCTTTTGATCCAAATTTTTTTTTGACGATCCGATCCGTCCAATGTGTTCAGAAGGTGTTTTCAAGGGTCCACGCGGAAAATCTTCAAAAAAAAATACCGGGAAGGGCTTGATCCAAGCAGTTTTCGCAAAAAATATATAAATACAGTTTTTGCGAAAACTGCATGGATCAAGCCCTTCCCGGTATTTTTTTTGAAGATTTTCCGCGTGGACCTTTGAAAACACCTTCTGAACACATTGGACGGATCGGATTTTCCAAAAAAAATTTGCAACACAAAAAAACCCCATTTTTTCCTTAAATCCGGGAGTGTGGACTAGAAATTTTACCTATATATATATATATATATATAGGGAGTAGGGGTGTCCACGGATCGGATCCGATCCGATCCGATCCGCTCATAGCGGATTATGGTTTTTAAGATCCGGAACCGAACCGAACATTCACGGATCGGTTACGGATCGGATCGGGAGGATTTGACAGATTAAAGAAGGATTATTGAGCGGATTGAGCAGATCGGATCCGGAACCGTCAGATAAGAAATTCTCGATCCGGAACCGAACCGAACATTCACGGATGGATCAACGGATGGTTCGGATCGGTTCGGATTGGTCGGATTGGCGGATCAGATGATCCGCTGGACAGCCCTAATAGGGAGAGCTTCTCCTCCGGACCTCCCGTTTCCGGACCTCCATGATCCAAATTTTTTTTTGAAGATCCGAGCCGTCCAATGTGTTCAGAAGGTGTTTTCAAGGGTCCTTGTCGGAAAATCTTCAAAAAAAAATACCGGAAAGGGCTTGATCCAAGCAGTTTTCGCAAAAATATATAAATACAGTTTTTGCGAAAAACTACTTGGATCAAGCCCTTTCCGGTATTTTTTTTTTAAGATTTTTCGCGTGGACCCTTGAAAACACCTTCTGAACACATTGGACGGCTCGGATTTTCCAAAAATAATTTGCAACACAAAAAAATTCAGTTTTTCCTTATTCTCGGGAGGTTTGGACTAGAAGCTACACCATATATATATATATATATATATATATATATATATATATATATATATATATATATATATATATATTGTCCAATAAAAACCAACTGATATATTCACATTTTAATTAATTGCAAAAGAAGAAGATCAAGGTTCGTATATCTAACACTTTAAGTTTTTCGATGGGAGTATAAGAGAATATGTGAATCTTATGTTCAATATTTAATATCTACCTAATAACCGTAAAATTGTACAAATTCGGTTTCTTATGAAAAAGAGCCTAGCTTTAGCCACGTCTAAAAGGCTGTGTTGAGCACACAAATACCAAGAGTGATACGTCTCTAACGTCTAAAGCCTTTGGACAAATTGCAACTTTCTCCTCTCAAATGAGCTTACGTTGCGAGACGCAATTTTTCATTCTCTTAATCTGTAAACGTGGTTACTGCATTTTCATCTTTTTTAAATGCAAACATGTAGATAAACTCTGTATCTTGCACAGAACTATAAATAGGTTGAAGATAGATTAGAAATGGTAATCCAGGATTTGGCTTTGCTTATGTTTGCGAGCTCTCTTATGACACTCTGATTTGAGAGTGCAAACCTCTGTAATTCAAAGGTACGAACACATATAATTTCGTGATTATTGTAACATAAATAAAAATATTATGAGACTTTTTTAAAGTTTGGAGTGCAGCTACCCTATTCTCCTAGATTCCATCAATGTCCATTCCGTGGTCTACAACCAAGGGATCCGGGGGCCCTGTAGTGAGTGAGCTCAAGCGGTTGGTTCAATGAATAAGTACTTAGAGTTTCTCGTTCAATGCTTGGATTTAAATCTCCATATATAGTCTCTGAGTAAGTCTAAACAAGCTCTTCCGTGCCTTTAAAACATGATTGGACCTTAGCTTCGGTCCCAACAGACGTGTCGTGACTTGCCCTCCGAATATGACCAAAAGAAGCTATTTGGTAAAAAAATGCAATGGATAACTCTTCAGAGAACACTATATATATGAATTCCATACCCATCCCAAACTACATGCTACAATCCATTGACAAAACTTATCCCCAAATTGTCTCCAATGGCTTCCAAGTACACCCTTTTCTCCCTCTTCTTTTTCCCTCTCCTATCTCTCCACTTCCACTTCTCAACAGCACAAGGTTCTGTGAACTCTGTTTACTGGTTCCCTGACAGTGGTCTAGCAGCCTCAGCTATAGACTCCACTTTGTTCACTCACATATTCTGTGCTTTTGCTGATCTTGATTCCAGTACAAACCAAGTCACAGTTTCCTCCTCAAACAATGCCCCATTTTCTCAGTTCACCAAAACTGTCCAGCTTAAAAACCCTTCTGTCAAAACCCTTTTGTCCATCGGCGGCGGTTCCTCCGACAAGACTGCCTTCGCTTCCATGGCTAGCCAACCGGCTTCTCGGAAAAGTTTTATTGATTCTTCTGTAAAATTGGCAAGGTATGTATTTTTGGAAATTGAAGAAATCAATCCTTGAACGAAAGTTAGATTAAGGTTTTCTTCATTTAAGTTGTTCTGTTTATTCAGCAAATTAATTGGTTGTGTCTGAAAAGCTTTGTTTAGTTGAGAGATGCCAGCTTGAAAGGAGAAAATTTTGGGTAAAAGACTTGTCTTTGTCCTAAGCTGTCAATTACTAGTCGCATGACTTTTGTGAAAGGTTCCTAAACTTTGATCCCCCACCCTAAAGTTTTTGGGGACCGCCACCCTAAGTTGGATGACTACGAGAAAAAACTTTTTTGGCTACAGCCACTCCTAGTTCTTCTCTTTTTTGGTACTTTTCTGAAGTAGGAGTACTAAAAAGGAGGAAGACTTAGGTGCCGGTTGGATACCACCGTGGTACCTAACACATATCACAGCTGTCCAAAATCTGGACCTTAAAAGACACTTTTGGACAATTGTGATGGGGTGTTGCGGGTACCACGTAAGACGCCACGTGATACCCTATTTGCACCCAAGTTTTTCTTGATGACTACCCTTCCATTTTGCCTCAACTTGAAATGTCTTTCCACTTTATTAGTAATAATTTTTTTTTTCATCAAGTTATTTTGGACCACTCTTGAATGACTTGTGGTAATCTATGTATCTCGTGCTCTAGAGATTTATGAGACTTGTGATTTTGTCTTAAAGTTGCATTAAACCACCGAAAATTTTGAAGAAAAAAAAGAAGAGGCTCATACCACTTTAGAATACGGTTTTATCGTCTTATCGGTCTCCCGTGAAATGTCAACTTAACCACTCTCCTTATTTTCTTCACCAAATGTGTAATTTTTTTATGGTCAGTCAAATGTGTATTTTGGTGACTCATGTAACACTTTTGTGGTTTTAATAGTTAATCCGCTCTCAAAACGGTAATATAGAAATTCAATGGCCCACTAACCACCCTTAGGCGATAGCCTAACGGTTAGAGGTCATTCCAACATAGGTTTCAGAAAATTGTGAGTTCGAGTCGAGTTATCGATGCTCCCTTGAATGTTTACAATCCAACTGGCTCCTGCTGGTCCACTTGGCCCAGGGGCATTAGGACAGTAACTTTGGCTATATATACAAATACCCAGTGTGCCTGTAACATTGATCATTTGCAAATACTATCAAATGTCGCAATCTTTCATAGGTCCATTTATGACGTATTTTTGAACAGGTCATATGGGTTCCATGGCTTGGATCTTGACTGGGAGTACCCACAATCCACTTCAGAAATGGCCAACCTGGGTTCCCTCCTCAACGAGTGGCGAGCCGCGGTGGCAACCGAGGCCAAAACCACCGGAAAACCACCGTTGCTTCTAACCGCGGCCTTCTACTATGCTGCAAGCATTAATGGGCTGAACTATCCGGTCCAATCCATAGCAAATAGCCTGGACTGGATCAACTTGATGGCGTATGACTTCTACGATCCTTCATGGGCTAAAGTGACCAATTCACATGCAGCCCTATATGATCCGGCGGGCCCAATTAGCGGAAGTTACGGAGTTAAATCTTGGATCCAGGCCGGGATGAGCCCAAAAAAGTTGGTCCTCGGAATGCCGTTTTATGGGTACGCGTGGAAGCTCGCAAAGGCTAATAACCATGGGCTTATGGCACCTGCTAATGGGCCGGTTGGGTCGGATAATGGAGCAATGGGTTATGGGCAGATCCAGCGGTTCATAGCCGATAACAAGGGCACAACACTAGTGTACAATGCCACAATTGTGTCAAACTATTTGTATGCTGGAACAACTTGGATAGGGTATGATGGCACCCAGAGTATCTCTGCCAAGGTGTCATATGCTAAACAAAAAGGGTTGCTTGGTTACTTTGCTTGGCATGTTGCAGCTGATAACAATTGGGATCTCTCAAAACAAGGTAGGTCTCAATTTAACCATACCATTCATACATTTTGAAGTTAAATTTCAGGAGAATGACTTGCATATACTCCCACAATAATAACTCTAGTCATGACCTCTTGGATTCCATGCCATTTTCGTACTGAAAAAAAAACATTTACGGAAGTAATTTTAATGGGTCATTGTACACTGGGATGACAATAAGGCAAGAAGAAGACAACAAAAATACACGCTCCAGTGTACTTTTTTCACTTTTCTCTACATTTTTCATACGTTTCAATACATTATGTAAACCTTAACAACAGCCCAGTAGGCTCATTTTAGAATTTTTCGAATACTAATTATATATATCTTTTCTAATGGTGTGATTTTTGTTTTCATTGCAGCCAAACAAGCATGGGGGGCATGAAACTCATTGCCGACAGAAATATAAGTTATAGAAGGATTAACAGAATAAAAAGGCTTAGTTAAAGCCCTAATTAGCAAGCTTATGAGCTACTTTGAATAATGTGGTGGGAACTATGATAATAACATTTATAACAATTTTCTTTTGGTTCATTGTCGGTTGTATTGATTTAAATAAAAAAGAGAAATGGTAGAGATTTGAGGATCAGTAAGGTACATGAAAAGTTTACCGGAAATGTTCTGAACCCATTCATTTATCTTTTCTGAACATTGTGGTTGAATTATGAGTTTTTCAATTGATTTTAGGAGATAAAATGTAATTTTGATAAAATTTAGGATCCTCAAATGATTTTAGCAAAATTAGATTTTATCAAAATTAGATTTTATCTCATAAAATCATTTGGAAAACACCCCCTTGGTGGAGTTTATCTAGATTTTATCATTTGGGAAGATAATTTGATTTTATCACATCTCCAAGCAAAACTAGATTTTATCACATAAAATCAATTGGAAAACAAGCCATTTACTAAAATCAATCTATTTTAGCAAATGAAAATGTGTTTATTTTAGTAATGAGACTCATTTACTAAAATCAACAGGAATTCCCATTTTATAAAAGACTTGTCTTTGTCCTAAGCTGTCAATTACTAGTCGCATGACTTTTGTGAAAGGTTAAACTTTTATACTCCACCGGTCCACCCTAGGTTTTTGGGTACCGCCACCCGATGACTACGAGAAAAACTTTTTTGGGTACCGCCACCCTAAGTTTTTCTCTTTTTTGTACTTTTCCGAAGTAGGAGTACTAAAAAAGAAAAAAACTTAGGGTGTCAGTTCGGTATCACGGTGGTATTTTGCGCGCATCACAGCTGTCCAAAATCGGGACCGTTCAAAACCCTTTTGAACAGCTGTGATGGGGTGTTACAGGTACCCTATTTGCATCCGAATTTTTCTTGATGATTACCCTTCCATTTTGCCACAACTTGAAATTTCTTTCCTCCTTAAGAAATTTGTTTTTTAATGAAGTCAAAAGCAGCTCATAAGATGCAAAAATTTTAAACTGAGGCGGCAACATGACAGCATAAGATTTCCTAGGAAGCGGACGAATTGATTCCCCAAAATCCGCTTCCTTGTTAATCTTTTTAGTCATGGTGATGATCATTTTTTTGGAAAGTGTAGCGGCCGGATCCAGGGGTCACCTCCCCCCTCGGTCGAGGGCAGGGGCGGGGTCCCGGAGGTCGCCTCCCCCGAAGGAGATCGAGAGAGTTCGGCACCCTTGGCCCCGGCAGGGCAACCCCCCAGGGGGGCAGTGAGCGTCACGTCCGGGGTCCTAGCCCGTGGGGGTCACGATCCACGGGAGGCCAGATGGGGAGGCTCGGCCAGCTTCGCGTAGACCGCGGTCCCCCTCGGTGGGTCGGTCCCCGAGCCCTTCCCGGAGCGAGTCGGATGACCTCGGTGCGGGGGGCGGGGGCAGGGTTGCGTCAGATGTCGGGGGCCCGATCGAGGCGCGCCTGACAGTCTGAGCAGTTCGACAAGTGGGCTCACCCACCCACCTGGATCGCATTTATGGAGAGCCACCAAACCCTGCAGCCTAGGCCTGCAGGGGAGATGGTGGGATCTGACAGATAGGGGTCTCAGTGTCAGGTGACGACCCTGGGGAGGAAACGAGGAGCCACTTGGGGGACGTCCGGCGGTTCATGCATTTATGGTAGCGATAGGGACGGGGCGCGTGAGGCCCCCAAGGGATGTATGGGACACGCGCCCCCTCACCTATAAATACGCCCCCTCACCACCTCCATGAAGGACACACGCGAAAAAACCTACACCACTCTCTCTCTCTCTCTCTCTACATTTGGCTCTCCACTATATTCCTCTCCCCGTTGCTAACTTCGCCATCGGAGTGCCTTCCCGGACCACCACCGTCCGGGCTAGGCGCTAACGTGGTTGCTTCCTTGTGCAGGTCCCCATCCGGCGTACCCAGAAGCTCCGCTCACCCCCTCCGTCGAACCCCAAGGGTCCCAGTGAAGTCTGGTCCGGCCCGGTCCCTCCAGTACCGTGCCAAAAGGACCAAGGAGGTCATTCCGGCGAAGAGCCCCCCACAATTGGCGACTCCGCTGGGGAACTAGTTAATCTCTCCCAGCCTCTCTTTTCTATTAGTGGTGGTCCTTTAGCCTTGTTCGGACCTCCTCCACTTCTCCAGAGCAGCTAAAGCATGGCGAACCTCACCCTCGGCAGGGACTCATTCGACGCCGCCGGAGAATACGTCAACAGCACTGACCGCAGCAGGTACCACCAAGTCAGGAGTGACTTGGGGCTCACCCTCACCCCCATCCTCAACAGGGATGGAACCGTCACGGTGGCCCCCACCGCCGCCGGCCCCAGCAACGCCCGCACAGCTAGCGTCCTGTTCAGCATGAATGGCGATGTCGTCTCCCTTGACAACCTCACTACTCCCGCCCGGAGGGAGGCGTTACCTCCGCCTCCGCCCCTCACCATAGAGGCGGAGCTGGCGCTACTAAGGAAAGAAGTGTTGGCCATGAAGCAGGCCAGAAGTCAGCCTGCGACCTCGAAGTCTGGGGGCCGAACGAGGACCAGAAGGCCCCAATCGAGCGCGAGAAGCGAAGGAACGAGAACGCCTGTGTTCGACCGCCTCGGTCCGGTCATTGAGGTTGACAGCCGAGGAAACGCCTTCGTCATCCCCCAGGAGCGTACCTCCCCTAGGAACCAGCAGGCCAGGACGAGGCAGGCGAGGCGAACCGAGCACCCGGAGGATAGCGCCACGGCCTCGAGCGCCCGGACCCCGGACGTCCGTGGAGACTCAGAATACGCTCGCCGGCTTCAGAGGGATATAAACAAGGGCAAGGGCCCCGCGGGAGCCGCACCCCGCGAGCCAGATGTCGGCAACCTATCGACTGATCGAAGGGACTGTCGGCACCAGAGCCAATCGGCTGATCGGGCCGGTACACGCCGGCTGGATCGGTTGGGGAATCGGCAGGGCGCCCGGGAGATCCTCCCCGAGGACGATCGACGGGGCCCCCGAGAGAGGACCGGGGCCCCGGAGCCAGCATCGGCGGGAAGAGGTGGCAATAACCGGGACCCTGGCTTCAACCCAGGGGAGAGATATGAGCTCCGCCACCAGGGCGGAAGCATAGTGCTCGTCAATACTCGGACGGGGGACACGAAGGTTTATCACCCCGAGAGGGGGGTAGAGCACCCCGACGCGAGAGATGACCTGCACGCCGTTCGCGGACCCCACGCGAAGAGACGCTCATCCGAGCGGAGCAATGTGCATGACAGCGTCGAGGCTCGGCACAGACCAAACGACCCTCCCAAAAGGGCTTGCGGAGTGAACCAGACAGTCGACCTCGGCCGTCGGAACCCTAGTCAGTCCGACTCGCGGCTAGAGAAAGCCAAACAGTCCCCCTTTGTAGCTGAGGTTGCAGAGGTAATCCCCCCCAGGGGCTTCAAAATCCCCAAATTCGACAAGTATGAGCCCACTACCGACGCCATCACCCACGTACAACAGTACCGGCTGGTCTCCGAGCTCTACGGACATGGTGACGCCTTAATGTGCAAAACTTTCTCCATGAGCCTCGGGACCACCGCCCTCCTGTGGTACGGCCAGCTGGCACCAGGGTCGGTCGCCGGCTTCGATGAGTTGGAGCGCGCGTTCACGTCTCGGTTTGTGACAAGCAACACGCAACCGAAGACGCTCGACGCATTGGTAAACATGAAGAGGGGGTCGGACGAGACCCTCAAGGAGTACATCGCCCGCTATTGGGAGGTGTACAGCCTGGTTGAAAATTGCGACCAGAAGGTGGCGGCCACGTCGTTCAAAAATGGCCTGGAGGACTCCTCGGATATGTTCAAAGACCTGATGGTGCACCCCCCGAAAGACATGACGGAGCTTATGCGGACTGTGGACAGATACCGCGAGCTGGAGGAGTTCCTTGTCGGCAAGGCTTCGAAGGGGGGTATCAACAAGAGCTCCCCGAAGGAAGGAAAGAAGCAGGTCAACAACGTCAGGAAGGGACGGGGCGAACAGGGCGGTGGAAACGGTGGCCGGGGCTACCGAGACAACGGCAGAAGCAACGATAACGGTGGCGGGTGGGAAAGACCCCCCAGGAACGACAACGACTACGTAGCTGAGAAAACCGTCTTCACCCTTCCAATCTACAGGCTGCTCACGGAGATTGGCCGGACGAGGTGGTTTCTCTGGCCCGAGGACAAGACGGGGTCGGATCCCTCCCAGAGGGGCAGGTGCACCTACCATAACGAGGTGGGGCATTACACAACTACCTGCCGACCGTTCAAAGCACATTTGGAACGACTGGTAACCGAGGGCCGGTTGGACGAATGGATCGACCGCACCAGGACACCCCTACCCGTTGAGACGATACACGGTCCGATGAGTAAGGACGAAGCCGAGGAGATGCACCACGAGTTGGCGGCGATAGAACGAGCAATGCAGGTGCTGTCGGTCGGGCAACCCCCAAAGCGGAAGTATCAGGAGCCGGAGGACCCCCACACCATCTCCTTCACCGAGTTGGATCTGGAAGGTTTACGGCTTCCCCACCAGGATGCCCTGGTCGTCGAGGTCGAAATCGACGGTAGAGATGTCCGGCGAATCCTGGTTGATCAGGGGAGCTCCGCGGACGTCCTTTATTATTCGGCTTTCAAAGCCCTCGGACTTACGCGTGATGAGCTGACCCCGGCGGACACCCCCCTGGTTGGATTCGCGGGACACCCGGTCTACCCCATCGGCAGCATCACCCTCCCGGTCGTGGTGGGGTCGATGCGGTTGGAGACCAACTTCACTGTGGTGGACTCCCCAAGCCCCTACAACGCCATTCTTGGCCGGGGATGGCTCCACTCCATGAGGGCGATTGCCTCCACCCTCCATCAGTGCCTCCGCTTCATCGGTACATCCGGGAAACAGGAGACCGTCTGGGGTAACCAGATGGCCTCCAAGAAATGCTTCGTAAACGCTGTACGCGTGAGGGACAGAAAGGAGAGTAGGATGCCGAAGCAAGTCCAGTGGATCGAAATGCCGGAGTCCACCGCTGTCCTTGAAGACGTCGGCTCCCTGGCCGAGGAGAAGGCTGTTGAGGACCTTGTCAAGGTACCAATAAACGAAGACGGTAGCAGGTACTTCATGGTGGGATCCGAGCTCTCTAATGCCGAGCGCAACGACCTGATTGGCTTCCTCAGAGACAACGTCGAGGTTTTTGCGTGGACTCCTTATGAAATGCCTGGCGTAAGCCCGGATTTCATCACGCATAAACTCAACGTCGATCCGGCTAGGAAATCGGTGATACAGAGGCCAAGGCGGTCCTTGGCAGCCCATTCGGACGCCGTGGTGGAGGAGGTCCAGAAACTCATAGAGGCCGAGGCCATCCGGGAGGTGCAATACCCCACCTGGTTGGCCAACACCGTGGTGGTGAAGAAGAAGACCGGCAAATGGCGGGTGTGCGTCGATTATACCAACCTCAACTTGGCCTGTCCGAAGGATTGTTTCCCTCTCCCTCGGATTGACCAGTTGGTAGACGCCACCGCCGGACACGCCAGGTTGAGCTTCATGGACGCGTACCGAGGGTACCACCAGATCGCCATGGACGAGGGGGACATGGAGAAGACAGCCTTCATCACGCCTCGGGGAACTTACTGTTATCAGGTAATGCCCTTTGGCTTGAAGAACGCCGGAGCCACCTACCAGCGGATGGTCTCCAAGATGTTCCAAAGGGAACTTGGGGACATCATGGAGGCATACATCGACGACATGGTGATAAAGAGCAAACTCGCAGAGGACCACTTGAGTCACCTCGGCAGGGTCTTCGCCGTACTCAGGGCTCACAGACTGCGGCTTAACGCCGAGAAGTGTGCCTTCGGGGTGGGCTCGGGCAAATTCTTGGGATACCTCGTCACTCGGCGGGGGATCGAAGCAGACCCAAATCAGATCACCGCCATCCAGAAACTCCGAGCCCCGACGACCATCAGGGAAGTCCAGCGACTCACCGGGATGGCGGCAGCACTCAACCGCTTTATTAGCAAGTCCTCGGATGCCTGCCGTCCGTTCTTCGAGTCCATCAAGACAAGCAAGAGAGCGTTCCGGTGGAGCCCTGAATGCGATCGGGCCCTTGCCGAGCTCAAAGGGTACATGGCTAAGGCCCCCCTTCTGGTTACCCCGGCGGAGGGGGAAGACCTCCACCTATACCTGGCCGTCTCGGAGCATGCGGTGAGCTCGGCATTGGTCCGGCAGGAAGGGCCGGACCAACAGCCCATTTACTACTCCAGCAAGACCATGCTCCCGGCCGAGACTAGGTATTTGCCACTGGAGAAGTTGGCGCTCGCCCTTGTCACGGCAAAGCGCAAGCTCCTCCCCTACTTCCAGTGCCACACGATCATCGTAATTACTGAATACCCCCTCAGGGCCGTGCTCCGGAAGGCGGACCTCTCGGACAGAATCTGCCGGTGGTCGATGGAATTGGCGAACTTTGACATCCGCTATGAGCCGCGCACAGCGATCAAGGGGCAAGCTCTGGCAGACTTTATAGCCGAGCTCACCCCGCGGTTGGATGCCGAGGCAAAGCAAGAGAAGGAAGCTGGCACCACGGAGGACCCCACCCCTGCGCAGCCGGGGTTCGTCCTCAAGAGGTCTCCGCCAAGGGCGGCGACGATTTACACCGGTGACTCCTGGCGCATGCACGTCGACGGGGCCTCCAACAGCCGGGGGGCGGGGGCTGGTATAGTCCTCGTTTCCCCCGAGGGTACCCTCCACGAATGCGCCATGAGCATCGGGTTTCCAGCCACCAACAACGAAGCCGAGTACGAGGCTCTCATCGCGGGGCTGCGCCTCGCCTTGAACCTCGGTATAGAAGAGTTGCAGGTCTACAGTGATTCCTTGTTGGTGGTCAACCAGCTCAACAGCGATTATGGCTCCGGTGATAGCCGGATGCTCAAATATCTCAGTCTCGTCCTAAAATTGCAAGAGGACTTCAAGAAGATTGAATTCTGGCATATCGGCCGAGCTCGCAACGCTCACGCCGATGCCCTCGCCGCCCTCGGTTCGGCCTGTTCTGACATCGGGGGTTCCCGAACAATCATCCTCGGGGATGTCCCCACCCCCAGCTTTGAGCCCGGGCAGGAGGACATCATGTGCATCGCTCCTTTGGGTCCCAGTTGGATGGACCCACTTGTTGCCTACCTGCGGGACGAGCGGCTGCCCGAGGATAAAAAGGCGGCCCACCGACTACGGTGCCAAGCCGCCTCGTACTACCTCTCCGCGACCAGCCAACTCTACAGGCGCACCTACATCGGTCCGGACCTGCGTGTCCTTCACGAGGAAGAGGTCCCACGGATCCTTCATGAGCTTCACGGGGGCAGCAGTGGCTGCCACTCAGGAGGACGGTCCTTGGCCGAGCGCGCCGTCTCCCAGGGTTACTGGTGGCCTAAAATGCGGAAGTCGGCCGAAGCCTACGTCAGGAGCTGCGGATCTTGTCAGAGACATTCTCCCCTCCTCCACCAACCCACTCTCTTCCTCAATCCCGTCACCAGCCCGTGGCCGTTCGCTCAGTGGGGACTCGACATCGTCGGAGTACTTCCTACTGCCCCCGGCGGATTCAGACACCTCATCACCGCCACGGACTACTTCACCAAGTGGGTCGAGGCAGAACCCCTCATCCACATCACTGCCACCGAGGTGGAGCACTTCATCTGGAAGAACATTATCTCCAGGTTCGGAGTTCCATACGCTATCATCTCGGATAACGGTACCCAGTTTGTGGCCGAGGCAATAAAAACACTGTGCAAGAAGAGGGGGATCCGCGTCTATAATTCAACTGTGGCGTACCCTCAGGGGAACGGACAAGCCGAGGCCTCCAACAAGTCCATCTCGGCTGGCCTCAAGAAGCGGTTGACCAATAAGCGAGGAAAATGGGTCGAGGAGCTTCCCAAGGTCCTTTGGGGCTATCGTACCACCCCGCGGCGGGGCACTGGCCGAACACCCTTCTCAATGGCTTATGGGATGGAGGCGGTCCTCCCCCTCGCTGCAACGGCTCCGACGGCGCGCACCGAAGCATTCCACCCTGCTACCAACGACGAGCACGTCGCTTCCGAGCTCAATCACGTCGAAGACCTTCGCGATGACGCCAACATCAGGTACGCCGCCTACCAACAAGAGGTAGCCCGGGGCTATAACAAGAAGGTCCGGATGCGCCCCTTCAATGTCGATGACCTCGTCCTTAGGGAGGTAGTACAAAAGAAGAACAAGAAAAAATTCATGCCTAACTGGGAGGGCCCGTTCAAGATCACGGCCAAGGCCGGTTTTGGGGCTTACAAACTCGCCGAGCTGGACGGCACGGTTGTGGGCAACCCATGGAACGCCTCCAAGCTTAGGAAGTTTTATGGGTAGCCCAACTTTCTTTTTTATGATCACGCACCGCTCTCGGAGATCCTTTGTAACCCGAGCGGGTCGAAATTCAATGAACAACTTTTCTTTTTCCTCTGTTAGATTATCCTGATCATTTATTTGTTCCACGCACTGGGATCGTCGTCACCATGGCACCCCTCGCTGTTCGATGGAGCACCACGTTCAAAGGAACGCCTCCTACAGAGCGGAATTCCTATGTTCGGTGGAACGGTATTCCGCTCCGTAGACCGCCCGTCCTCGGTTGAGCGAACGGAAGACCGTTTGGTCTCGGATGATTCTCAATGCGAGGCTTCGGGTTGAACTACCAGGCCTTGCTGTCATCCAACCCCCTTGCCAATACGGGCTCGGGGGATGAACGCTGGTTAGCGTTCGGCTATAGGCCACCTCGGCTTAGGTCCGCAATTGGGGGCTATCGAAGCGATTCCCCACCTAAGCCGAGCTTTTTCCCACCCGTGCTCGGTGGAGCCCACGGGTCCGGTTGAACTTTCATGCCTTTGCGATCAGTACCTTCCCTACTTATCTTCGGCAGAAAGCAAACGGCATTTTGCTTAATCCCGAAGAGGGGCTAGTTATTAAGAGCTCGGCCGAGCGCCTACGCTCGGAACAGACTATCCAACTCAAAGTTAGAAAAATTTAAAGCAGTTGCGTAAATAAGAGGGCATTCTTCCATTCACATCAAAATTGGGAGCTCGGCGATATTGCATCGTTTAATGCCGGCCCCCGGAACACCTTTTTACAAAATTACAAAGCCTCATTCTGGCATATTACTACGACAGTTCGGTGCCGGCTAAAAAAAAAAAAAAAAAAAAAAAAAAAAAAAAAAAAAACTGTCTACTGAGCAGATTGGGGGTCCTCGGCGTAATCCTCGCGCCCCTCGGCGTCTTCGACCTCGTCTTCTTCCATCGGCATCAGAGGGACCTCTGGCTCCGGAATCTCTGGGACGACCCTGGCCTCGGCGTCGGGAGGGGCACCACAGGCGTCTACTCCCCTGGTATAAGCCCCCGGGAAGCAGTCCTTGTAACCAAGGCGGTAGCCCTTCTTGAAGGCCGCTTCCTCGATCTCCTCGGCCTCCTTAAGATACTGCCTCCCGGCCTCTTCCTCGCCCCTTCTGAAACCGCTCACGTCTGCCGCGGCAAGGAGGTCCGAGTGCGACGCTTCGACCTCGGTGAGTCTATCCTCGGCTGCTTTGGCCCTCTTGTCCGCATCTTTAAGCTTGTCCTCAGCAGCTTTGGCCCTCTCCTCGGCCAACCTGGCGTCACGATCAGCAGCGTCGGCCCTATCCTCGGCAGCCTTTATGCGGTCTTCGGCCCCCTGCTTCTCAAGGCTCAGACCCTCCATCTTCTTCCCGAGTCCATCGAGGTCCGCCTTTAGCTTGGCCGAGGACTGCCTCTCCTCCCTCAGCTTGGCCTCGGCGGTCCTGGCTGCCTTGGCCAACGCCACAGCCTTCTTGTGGGTGGCAATCGAGGCTTGGCTTGCCTGGAAGAAAGAAAAATGTAAGTACAAAGCGTAGGGATATAAGGATTAAATGCCTCGGGAAAACCTAATACGTACCTTGACCAAGCTGCTGTGGAGCTCAAGGAAGTTCTCGTCAATGGAAGAGGCGTCGAGGGTGGACATGTCCGCCGGGAGGGCCAGCCCTTTCAGCAGGATGTTGGCCGTCTCGGGAGACCTCTGCACGCTGTCAGCAACCGTGAGGACCACCCCGCCGCGGCCAGAGAAGATAGGGGCCCAGGCCTCGGGAGGGGGAGCGTCGTCGGATCCGCCCCCCACCTCGCGGCTGGCCGTGGCTGACCTCCGGGAAGGGGCCCGGCTGGGGGCCTGACCTTGGCCCTGGGTCGGTGGCTGAGCTGCGAGACCGGTGATCAGGTCTCCCTGGGCAACGTCAGCTGGGGGTGTCTCGGTAGGCGTCATGGGAGAGACTGGCCCCGCAGAGTCACTTTCCCGGGGCCTCTTCTCCGCCGGCTCGTCTTCCGCCCTCGGGGGCTCCTCCCTAGGCCTCCGCGAGCCCCCCGCCTGTCCACCTCTGCCAGGCTGTGCAGGGCGTCTTCGGCGCTGCTGCTGCCTTAGCTGTTGCAGGGTAGGCCTCCCGGTGTCTCCCTCAGCGCCCATCGGCTGCCTCTCCCGCCCCCACAGCTGCTCTAGCCCTTCGTCGGGTAGATTTCCCCTCCTCCTCCTCCGGCGGTTGCTCGCCCTCGGATCTTTTCCCCTGTGAAGATAGCCTCGGTAGCTTGGCTCGTATCCGAGGAGGAGATGGGCTTGCTGTTGGCCGTGGGCGAAGAGAGCTCGGATCACGTCGTCGTCCGAGAGCTCGAGTAGCCTCTTGTTGACAACGGTGCAAACTGCAAAGGGACAAAAACAAAGAGGAAGAGTCAGTCCTCGGCAGGAAACAAACATGGACCAAACAAGTGCAAAATAACTACGGCTTACCGGGGTCTCCTCGGCGGTGGTTGAGGGGCCAGGTGTGCGGTTCCTCGGGGGCCCATGTATAGTTCCCCCTCACCGTCACATAATTGTATTGATGTTCCTCGGAGTCATAGAGATCCCCGATCAGGTGGTCATACTCATTCCGAACGGCGAAGTAGTACCGCCGGAATCTCGGGCTGAGGCCGACGAGGTAGATACCGAGGACGTCGTACACGGTGACCGGGATGTTGTACCTCTCGGCTAGCTTCAGCACCGAGCAAAGGACTCGGTACACGTTCACCACCACCTGGTGAGGCCCGAGGTTGTAGTAGTAGAGGAGCTGGCGGACGATCTTCGGGAATGGAAATCGGAGCCCCCCCTCGGTGATGGCCATTAGGGGAACCGTGACATGGTCATCCCCATATTCGATCCTGTCACCGAAGTGGAGCTCTATGTCCACGTCCGCCGGGATTTCATACTTTTCCCGGAACGCCACCAAGCGCTGGGGGTGCTCGGGGTCGAACTCCTTGACGTAGCGGCACTCGTCCTCCCCTATCTTGGGGAGTGGGACCTCCTCCCAGTTTTCCCCGAGAGCAAGTGCAGGGGCCTCGGCGCGCTGCGCTCTCGGTGGCGGGTCCTCTCCTTCTCCGGTCTCGGGGGGAGCGGGATCTGATGAGCCGCTTCGTCCTCCCTCTTCCCCGTTCCCCAGATCGACGATCTCCACGGGCTCGGGGATGGGTTCGAAAATCTCCACCTCGGGAGAATCAGGGGGGCCGGGGAGATTTGTGTGCTCGGGCGCTCGGGATGTGGATGCCCCGGTTCCAAGGTCGGTTCTTTCTTCCCCCATCCTGCTATACCCTTCGGGGTAGATCGTTTGGAGGGGAGGGATATTGAGCACACTCGGGGGCAGGTTCCGGTACCGATTACCGAGCTCCCTGATGTATGCAACTGCCTCCTCGTCGAGTTCTTCGTCGCTGTCAGAAATAACGAAGGGGTCGTTGCTCATCCAGCCGAGGACCTATAAAACGTGCACGGGGAGAACCCGTCAGCTATATGCATGGGGGCCGAGGGTGCAAGTGCACCACCTATGAATGTGATCAGCTTACCGAGGGGACCTTCCCACTCAGATGACTCGGCTGGACGCAAGTGGTGTGTGCGCTCGGTAAGTGCCCTCGGAAGAACAGGTTGAGTATTCAACCTGTCCTCGGAAGAACACGTTGAATACTCAACTTGCCCAGAAAACGGCAGCCGTGTGCCGCCGTGAGTTTCGCCGGAAAACTCAACCAGGACAGGGGTAGGTCTGGAAATGCCAAAAGTGGGCCAAAAACGGCCCAAAATGCGTAGAAAAAGTACCAAAAAGCAAGATAAAGAGGGGATAAAGTGTTTTACCTCGAGTTTGGGCGTTGAAAGCTGCTGGGATGAGAGATCTGGCCTTGGGACGGTCGAACTTCCACGGTGGCGTAAATTTTTTCCGGCAGTGGCGAAGTTGGCAGAGTGACAGTGCCCTCTCTCCCCCCCCCCCGAAGTTGTATTTATAGGGGGAGAGGGGAGAGTCAGCCTCCGCATTTAATGAGGAGACGATGCGTCGGCTCGGGAAGCGGCGCGTCGGCTCGGCTGGCCATTCAGGGCTTGACACCTGTCTGCCCCGTTTGAAACGTTTTGGCGCGAATCCCATGCGCCGACCCTCGGACGAATGCCGAGGAGACACGTGGCATATGATGTCACGCCACATCACCGAATCTCTGACATTGGATAAGCCCAAACGTCATCTCCGAGACGACGTCACATCGCGCGTCCTTTCAACTTCAGAGCGATGCGACGTCCCGCGCGCGGGGCTCGGGAAATCCCTCGCCGCTCGGCGTGTTCTGTTCATCATTCCCTCGGCTAGGGGATGGGCTCGGTACGGCCGCGCAGATTGGTCAACTCCCTCAATCGCCAAGCACTGATTGATGAAGTTGAGGGGCTATTGTAGCGGCCGGATCCAGGGGTCACCTCCCCCCTCGGTCGAGGGCAGGGGCGGGGTCCCGGAGGTCGCCTCCCCCGAAGGAGATCGAGAGAGTTCGGCACCCTTGGCCCCGGCAGGGCAACCCCCCAGGGGGGCAGTGAGCGTCACGTCCGGGGTCCTAGCCCGTGGGGGTCACGATCCACGGGAGGCCAGATGGGGAGGCTCGGCCAGCTTCGCGTAGACCGCGGTCCCCCTCGGTGGGTCGGTCCCCGAGCCCTTCCCGGAGCGAGTCGGATGACCTCGGTGCGGGGGGCGGGGGCAGGGTTGCGTCAGATGTCGGGGGCCCGATCGAGGCGCGCCTGACAGTCTGAGCAGTTCGACAAGTGGGCTCACCCACCCACCTGGATCGCATTTATGGAGAGCCACCAAACCCTGCAGCCTAGGCCTGCAGGGGAGATGGTGGGATCTGACAGATAGGGGTCTCAGTGTCAGGTGACGACCCTGGGGAGGAAACGAGGAGCCACTTGGGGGACGTCCGGCGGTTCATGCATTTATGGTAGCGATAGGGACGGGGCGCGTGAGGCCCCCAAGGGATGTATGGGACACGCGCCCCCTCACCTATAAATACGCCCCTCACCACCTCCATGAAGGACACACGCGAAAAAACCTACACCACTCTCTCTCTCTCTCTCTCTCTACATTTGGCTCTCCACTATATTCCTCTCCCCGTTGCTAACTTCGCCATCGGAGTGCCTTCCCGGACCACCACCGTCCGGGCTAGGCGCTAACGTGGTTGCTTCCTTGTGCAGGTCCCCATCCGGCGTACCCCAGAAGCTCCGCTCACCCCCTCCGTCGAACCCCAAGGGTCCCAGTGAAGTCTGGTCCGGCCCGGTCCCTCCAGTACCGTGCCAAAAGGACCAAGGAGGTCATTCCGGCGAAGAGCCCCCCACAGAAAGTAAACTTAGTTGTGGGGCCATATGTGTTTGGATGGTGAGACACAAAAGATAAATTAAGAGATGAGATGGAGTTAAATGGTGTGGGTGCCCAACCAACTCCATATTTCGTTGATTACTTGTAGAGTTTGAGAAAGTAGATGTGCATTTGTTATGTTGTCTGACATCTACTCAATATATATTGTATGTATGTGGGTGTAGTGTCAAAGGCGTGGGAAAAGGGAGAAAGAGAGTGAGAGAGGGACTTGGAGCCCCTTTGACGGTCTCCCCCAGGAGTAAAATGTAGTGTGTCCATGTAAGTGTGTGTGAGAGTGAAACACGTGCGAGTAACGTATGTTTGTAATTGTGAGAAGTTTGAATAAAAATGAGTGAGTTTAGTTGTGTGTGAATTTCTCTTTTTTTACCCACCAACACATTTTGTAGAGATAAATGATCACATGCAAAATGAGCTGGTAGGATGGAAATTGTACACAGCAAAAAATGCTTTCGTGTGCACCCTTAAGCTTGCAGAACAGTACGTCTTCATACAGTTAGTGATTTTTTTTGGTGAGTAGGTTTGCCCTTTCATCTTGTGTTTCCCCCATGTCGGCATTTCCAGGTTCGGCAACTCTGTTTTCCTGGCTGGATGAGTTCCCGGTGTTGTAACCTTCAATTCTGCTTTTCTTGTTTGGGGTATTTAGTGCTAGCAGCAGCAGCTAATGTTTTGGATGCTGTTGAAGAGTCCTTGGACAATTAACTTGCAAATCCCCTGTAGTCATACATGTAAGCATTGAGGTTTACGCTGCAATGCTTTGGAGCTGACAACTTCAAGAGCATTGGCATTGCTAGATGACCCTGTGTGAGTTTTAAAAATGTTAGGTGTTGAGATGTAATGTACATGGGCAGGGAAGGCAGAAAGGAGAATGTGCAATTCCAAGCAATAGCTAGCTCTAGATTCAGTAGCTGTGGTAGCTCTAGATTCATTGCCATCCCATTATACAAGAGTTTATTTCTAGGAAATGCATGGAAAATAAGATAAGCATGAATGTTTTGTGAATGCACCCAATCAAGGTACTCAATAAACCGGAAGTGGGCAGCTGAAAACATCACACTGTCAAATCGCTTTTGCTACCTAGGCCCCCGATTGGATGGTGCTAAAATCTCAGGGGATAAGTTATAGAAGGGGTATTATTTTTGGAGGGTTGACCTACATTGATATGATGTTTATGAAGGAGTGATAAAAAAGTAGATAGTTTGGATGATGGATTAAACAAGGGGATAAATTTTGACTTGATTTAGCTGTATTAAAAATAAGAGGGGGTAGAAGATGGAAAAAATTGTCAAATGACTCTTTTACCCTTGTGGTGTACCAAACTTTGATTATGCATTAAATTAATTATATAATTACAATAGTTATTCTATTTAATAATTTTTGCACAATTTGAAGCTATATTAATTTATTTCATTGAAAATATTTATTTTTTTAATTTTTTTTAAGAAAAACGTTTTTTTTTTTAATAAATCCATTTAAATTGACAAATTTAACAAGTGGTTTCCTATGCAAATACAACCATTCATATTTGACAATACAACCATTCATTGAAAATTTAACAAGTGACCCATAGAAATTCATACATATTCGAAAGTATGAAAATACAACCATTCATTGAAAATATATTTTTTATATATATATTTTTTAAATAAAAACGTTATTTTTTTAAATAAATCCATTTGAATGGTTGGTTGTCATCAAAATATATTTTAAATTGTATTTTTTTAAAATACATATTTGACAATGGAGTACCTACCATTTCCCTTTTCATACACACAAAATTTAGATTGCAACATGCTACTTACCATTCATGAGCATAGAAAAAGTTTAAGAGTTTTACAAGTCCTATATCACACATTGGAGGCCCAAAGAAATTCATACATATTCCAAAGTTATAGGGATACAACCATTCATTACAAAAAACTAACAAATTTAATCAGTACATTGTCATCTTTACAATTAAATTATTAGGTACATTTGCGTACTAAAAACTAACTAATTTCCTAACCACAAACTAGATTATAGTTTCCATTGCTGCACCGAGTAAGAACCATGTCACCTTGAGGCACGTTGATTGGTTACCAACTCTTCGTCCCTCCTCATTAACGGCACCCTCAATTGGGATAAGCATTGGTGCTCGATCTTCCAAATTTTGCTCCGCGACATTTGGCCTCCTCCCAGCAATGCTTTCAAAATAAGCTCGGAGAGCGGAGTTCGCCTCCTTCCATGTTTCATATACAGCAGGTCTCCTCCCGACACATACAACATAGTAGGGCTGTTTATAAGGATGTTTTTAGCCCTTTTTGAAGCACCTAAAAACACAAACACAATATAACTAAACATATGTTTAAGGGTTGTTTTCCAAAATCCAAAAAGCAAAACAAATTAATAACATTCAGTACACAACCATCACAGCCAAAAAACACTACCATCGTATACATAGACAATAATCAGTAACAAAACTCTCAAAAGTAAAAAAAAAAAAGGAGTAAAAAACCCCTACAAATATGAATATATGAACACAGACCATACATCACAAAGCATAAATTTGTGAAACACACTAAAAATCAAACAAAATCACCAAATATACTTAAAAACAGATCGACAGAACCCTAGATCGAGTGAACCCAGTCCAAAAATAAAAAACCCTAGATCGACAGAAACAAGATCAAAGAGAACGAGAATTTAAATTCAAATAAACCAAACAAAGAAAAAAGAAAACAAATTTTAACGAGAATTTTTAGTTCTAATATTTTTTTTGCCGGCCGATTACTATATTATTATCTTGTTAGGGTAGATCATTTGTGGCTTTCGGTCGACTACTTTTCTCATTTTCAACTTCTTATTTTTAAGTTTTGGGTGTTTGTTTGTCCAAACTCAAACACATCAAACCAAAACTCATTCTCAAAATTTGACATTAGAGCCACAAGTAGGTTGAGAGGAGCTTTTGGACTTCTCATTTGCCATTTTTTTTCATTTTGATTAACAAAAAAACCTACAAAATTAATGTATTCTACACATATCTCCGAAACACTATACCTATTGCAAAATGCATTTTGCACATTTCTCCCAAATACTCTTATTAATTAATTAAAAATATATTCTGTTCATAATTCAAAAAACCCATACTTGAACTGCTTAACGATTTGACATACCCAAGTGGTTTACGAAACCTACTTAATTATTCGATACTTGTGGCTTGCAAGTGATAGCAAGTCTCCTTTGAAAGAACTTCCTCAGGTAAAAACAAAAGATGCATACAGAGATGTTTGTGTGTCTTTTTCTCTTTGTAGCATTATTTAGAGTGCGATTTTGTTAACCTTCACTACCCTCATTCTTATTGGTAAAAAAAGTGGGATCTATATGATCGATACCCCTTTTCTTCTCGTAATAACAGAGTTATTTTGTTGTGGGACCCATACTTTTGTCACAAATCGTAGTGAGTGTAAAATTTACCCTCATTTAGTGAGGGTGATCAAATCAAGGTGTGGGAAATGAGAATCATTCATTCACATGGATATGGAGGAAATATGGAAAAAAAGGAGATAGTGAATGCCCAATTTCCTTGGTATATCAATAGTAATACTGCCATTTCTATTTTAAATTAATTACGATAGTTTATTTCAAGAAATGATCAGGGAGGCACAATTAATATATCCCGATTCTCATGTGGTGATGTGGGGACATTACGTATTCGAATATTAAGAGATTGACTAATCAATATACTGTATTAATTTTCTGTACACTTGGATAAATATGGATGTGATTGCATGCTTGTTTTACTCTCAAACAAATAATCTACTTCTATCTACTATTTTTCTGCAAAGTTTTCAATAATCTTATTCCAAATAAAAGGTTCTGCACGGAACTTGAGGAGGATATTATATTTTTTCCAACAATTTAAATGAGGATTTAATGTTAGTACTCCATCCATCTTTTTTTTAGTGTTTAGATTCCATTTTGGACTATCCCTTAACAAGTTTCTGTTTTGAAAAGTTAATGCGTAAAAGTTGGTACAATTATAATTTTGCCCTTTTGAAAAATTAGTGGGTAAAGAGTTAATGTGTAAAAGTAGAGCATAATTTTGGAAAGTAAAGATAAAATTAACGTAAAAATAAAAATTGATGCGAAATGTATAATGATAATGTTTTTTTAATAAGTTGGATTTACGAAGTAAAACACTTAAATAGGGACGGAGGGAGTAATATTTTGAATGGCAGGTGCACACACAAGCATGACCAAGGGTGCCAAGCAACAAAACAAGTTCAAAGGAGACAAGAGGCCCCCCACATGTACCCAACCAATTACCCTTCTCAAAACCCGTTATTGGAAGCTTATTTCCTTAGCATTTCAGTTGAGAAAATCACAACTCAAGATGCAGAACCTTGTGCCCTTAGCTTTACATCAGAGACAATCTCAACTCAAGATTCAGAAACTTATAATTCCCGTAGCTTTTCATCAAAGACAATCTCAACTCAATATACCAGCTCATGGCCATGTTCTGCTGTCTCTTCTGTGAGAAAGGAGAGTGTACAGAGTAATAGTCTCTCCGGCGATTTACCGTTCCTGTCGTCCCAACATCCCCTGCCAATGCTACTCTTTTCTGAGGAGGGTCTTCCAAGTCGCGATTTATCGTTCCGGCCGTCCCAACATCCCCGGCCAATGCTACCTTTTCCTCAGGTGAGTCTTCCAAACTCTAGCATTCGATTTTTCCTCAAATCAGGTATTGTTTGTAAATTTGTGGTTATCATCTTTAGTTTGGGTATTTTGTCCCTTTTCGTTTTCCACCCGACTCCCTCCTTGATCTCGATTTCTCCTCCCTCCACCGCCTCGTAAGAATTCTGCTCCTATATCTAATTCTCACCCCATCTGACTTCAACACCTTGTCACTCAATTTCCGTCTCAATTGCTTATTTTACCCCAGAAAGTAGGGCTTCTCATTTGCTTGAAAAAATAGGGCGTGTTTTGTGCTTGTAACTAAAGAAGGATTTTTTGTTATCAAGCTTGGTTTTAAGTCATTTATTCTAAAACCATATATATCTGGCTCTTTGGAAAATGCAGGACAATGGCGATCCTTGGATTCAATTGTTTTGCCAAATAGCTTATGATTGTGACAGTTTATCGTTGAATTGAGATGAATCATGTTGAATTTCTGTTTTTCTGCTCAATGGAAGGGCTTAGACTGGATAATTGGCAAATGGAGACTCTTTGTTCTTCCAAGGTTCTCATTTGCGGAAAGACGTTTGTTGGACAACAAAGGCCAGCCTTTGAATATAGAAATGCTTGAAGAAACGTGTTGAGATGAATAATGTGACAACAATTATCCATTTTGTAAATACAAACTTCAACTTTGTTCATAGATTCATGATTCATCACGTGTTGAGATGAATCATGTAGCAACAATTATCCATTTTTTAAATACAAACTTCAACTTTGTTCATAGATTCATGATTCATCACGTGTTGAAAGAGAACAGGGATTTAGATATTTTGATAGAAAGAAATTTTGCTGAATTGGAAGATGGGACATTACTTTTAAACCCCAAAAAAATTGTTGTTAGAAACTCGTAGAATATGTGTTTAACCAAAAAAAAAAAATATTGTTGTAACCAAAAATTAAACTTTTTCAAACCAGCTTGGAAACTATAAGAGTACACCGCTTGCTGTTGTTGTGATTAATTACTCGGTCGCTGGTGGCCGTTTTGGGTGGTTCACGGCAGTGGCAACTGTGGCTGCGTTTCTCCTAGTCTTAGGGTTTTAATTCTTTCTTTTCTGGGCATTGTGGCCCTTTGGATATGGGCTTCGGCCCATTAGGTGTGGGTTTCGGCCCTTTGGGTGCCTCCGGTTGACTTCTTGCCAAGCGGAGTTGGGTCTCGGATTTGGCTTTGTTGTTTTGCTATTTCCTTGCCCCTATTGATCATTATATTTCCAGTGATTAATGAAAAATTTCCTTTAAAAAAATAAAATAATAAAGCCTAGAAAATCATAGTCAATGTTTAAGAAACTAATATGACCAACTGAAAAACCTACAAAAACTAGTGTATATATATTAAATAGTTCAATCCTCAAAAGAAAAAAAAAAGTCAAACAACATAATGAAATGCATAATTGGTGGGGTGGATAGGTGTTGGTTGTCTTGTGCAAGATGTCAAATGATCAAATCTAGATGGAAGCAATGTTTGCAAGGTAAAACAATTTTTGGAAGTGAGGAAATTTTTTTCATCAAGGTTTTTTTCATTTTCAAGTCATGGTTTTATTAAAAACTGAGATCTTTTCTCTATAAACAATCACAGTTTTTAGACAAAACTGAGATGTTATATTGTCAAAGATCACAGTTTTTTTAGTTTTAATCACAATTTTTCATGAGTTTTCATCATGGTCTAGAACCGTGATTGAAAGATGTGGACATTTAATCACACTAGATTAGATCACGATTTTACGACTGAGATTAAAAGTAAAAGATCACACCAAAAGACCGTGATCTTTATGCCTTTTTGTAGTAGTGTCAGGTGCTCTCATCCAGACCTTAATCTACAAAGGGGGAGTCGAATCACACCGGTTGTCGATCATACGCTATCTTAGAGATCACATGGAGTATCCACGCTTACGGATAGTAATAAAAATAAAGTGAAGATTGTTGTTACATTTAACTTATTGATTATCCATGCTTATGTGCTAGATAGATGTGGGTTAAAAAGGAGTAGGATTTATCTACTTGGCGTTTTATGCTCACGCTACTATGTACTCTGATATTCCCATGTTAGGTTTTGAAGAATAAACAGAGTCACCATTCGACATAATTGGCGCCAACACTGCAGTAGGAGAAGTCAACGAGCCTTGGTTGTCCTATCTGTAATTGCTCTGTTTAATTTGCATAAACTTTAGGAAAATGCTACAATACACACCCCTTATTTGGGTGTGTATGATACACACCGCTATAAAAGTTACGAATTTTATGTAAAAGTTACGAATGTTTTGTAAAAGTTACGAATTTTTTGCAAAAGTTACGAATTTTTTTATAAAAGTTACGAGACACACCAAAATGTTATGAATCATATTGTTGAAAAGTTACGAAAAACTAAAAAATATTACGAGTGCCGATGAGGTGGCACAATCTGGACCGTACAATAGGTGCATATGGTACACCCAAATAAGGGGTGTGTATTGTAGCCATTTCCTAAACTTTATTTTGAGATTTCAGAAGTATTTCGACATTTAATAACCGGGAGATTTAAATTCCCTCGACAAGGTTGTGATAACTATAACTATGAACAGTAGTACTGGATATATGAAGCTTCTGGGAAATCTCAGTTTCCTTCATCATCAAGTATTTTGTGGTCTCTAATGATGGCCTGAGTCAACAGATCACTTTCGTCTTCAATAGCATACTTTACTTCTTGAATTTCTTAATTTTTGACTTTTTTGACATTTTATTGGAGTATAAAGTCAGGCTTCTTTCACTGCCAAAGGAACTAGGAAGGTCAGAGAACTTTTAATTCTCATTTTTATTATTGGGTAAAGGACTTCATTTTGAATAAAGAATTAATTAATGTTACCGAATATCGGGGAGTAACAGACGTGGGCAAATTCAAGGGACTACAAGAGATGCGTGGAAGGGAAGAAAAGGGGGCAACCTTTAGGCACACAAATTCACTCATCCCTCAATTAACCAAATTTTAAAAAAGAGAGTAGTAGAGACACTTTCTTGAATAAATAATACTTTTAAAAAAACAGTATTATTGAAAAATTAAACTATTTAAAAAAAATATAGTTTGAAAACAGTGTGTTGAAAATAGAAATTCTAAATACCTTTTTAAAAACATTTGGAAAAAATATTTTTAAAACCCATTTGTTAAAATTTCACAACAGTTATTAAAAAAACATTTATCAAGATTCACTCGAGGCTGGGCACCACGTGTATATATCTCCAAAATTTTCTTCCTCACCATATATATTTTCTAGCTAGAATTACAAGAGGCGCGCATTCCTTGCTTCACAAGAAAAGAAGAAGTATCGAAATATAAATAATAAAACCACTTATGTTTTCTGCTTCCTGCAACATCCTCTCACAAGAAAAGAAGAAGAATTGATCAAATATAAATAATAAAACCACTTCCTTTTTCTGATTCCTGCAACATCCCCCCTTCCGTTTTCTGCTTCCTGCAACATCCTCACAAGAAACGAAGAAGAATTGAAATATAAATAATAAAACCACTTCCTTTTTCTGCTTGCTGCAACATCTGTACTTCGGATAATTAAGATCAAGAATGGGAATCCTGTTGCCTGAAAACATATGTGCCCATCGGAAAAGGTGGATAGAGGAGCTGATCAAGGACCGAGCTCGAGATACGGCAGCCCAGCAACAGATGCTGTTTGGAAAGCCCACCGGAGATCATGATGGGCCTGAAGAGCTACTGGTGAAACTGTTGACTTCTTTCACCGAGTCTGTTTCTCACGTATTGATGAGTAGTTGTGAGGACTGTGAAGTAGTGAGTCAGATTCCAAATCAACTCCGATCTCCGAGCAGTGACCAGAAATCAGTGGATCCCGGCAAGCGTAGTAAGAGGCCGGCGGCTAAGATTCGGAGGGTTCGTTGTTACAAAAGAAGGTGTGTGAGTACTGATGATTATTTGTTTTTTTTAACGGCTAGTGATGATATTTGTTAGTAGTACTACATATTTTCTCGGTCCAAAAAATATTGTCAACTGAGAATTAAAACAATGATTATATTTCGCGAAAATAATTCCAATTTTCCCGCGAGCTACTTAGATAACAGCGATTTCTATTTACTAATGGAAAAAAAGTTTGAATTTTCTTTGACAAATTTTATTTTATTTTTTTTTGTTCTCGTGATGTGGACCGGATAATCTTTTTGGACTGATTGAGTAGAATTTGAAATTAATCTGGTGTAAGTTTTCTGATGATTACCGGAGGAGTAAGGCCGTTTTTGAAAGTACTCTCGTGTAACTATTTGTAATTACTCTTATTTACCAAAAAAAAAAAAAAATTATTTGTAATTACTCTTGTTATGTGATTTCTGAAAATAAACCCCTATGTGGTTCTTTCGTCTGGACAAGGTTTAAATTCAAATAAACCAAACATAGGGGTGCTTCGGCAAAAAAACCAAAAAATAGTTTTTTGGTTTTTTCGTTTTGTCCTTATTCAATTTTTTTTTTTTACATTTGTTAGTTTTGCTTCAAGTTTTCGTAATTTATGGATTCGTCTCGAATCTATAAAGTATAAAATTATGGTCGAAACTAAATTTTTTTTAATAAAGCCAAAATTAAACCAACAAACTGGAGAATTTTGGTTTATTTTTGGCTTTATTAAAAAATATATTAATTTTGACCATAATTTTATACTCGACGAGACGAATCCAGAAAGTACGGAAACTTAATGCAAAACTAACAAATGCAAACTTTTTTTGAATAAAGACAAAATGAAAAAATCAAAAAACCACTTTCTAGTTTTTTTTACCAAAGTACCCCATAGAAAAAAGAAAACAAACTGTAACGAGAATTTTTAGTTCTAATATTTTTTTGGCCGGCCGATTACTATATTATTAACTTTTTAGGGTAGATGATATAGTGCCTTTTGGTCAACTACTTTTCTCATTTTCAACTTCTTATTTGTAATTACTCTTGTTATGTGATTTCTGAAAATAAACCCCTATGTGGTTCTTTCGTCTGGACAAGGTTTAAATTCAAATAAACCAAACATAGGGGTGCTTCGGCAAAAAAACCAAAAAATAGTTTTTTGGATTTATCCTTATTCAATTTTTTTTTTTGCATTTGTTGGTTATGCTTCAAGTTTTCGTAATTTATGGATTCGTCTCGAATCTATAAAGTATAAAATTATGGTCGAAACTAATTTTTTATGAATAAAACCAAAATTAAACCAACAAACTGGAGAATTTTGGCTTTATTAAAAAATATATTAATTTTGACCATAATTTTATACTCGACGAGACGAATCCATAAAGTACGGAAACTTAATGCAAAACTAACAAATGCAAATTTTTTTTTTGAATAAAGACAAAATGAAAAAATAAAAAAACCACTTTCTAGTTTATTTACCAAAGTACGCCATAGAAAAAAGAAAACAAACTGTAACGAGAATTTTTAGTTCTAATATTTTTTTTGCCGGCCGATTACTATATTATTAACTTTTTAGGGTAGATGATATAGAGGGTGTTTGGGAGCCATTTTTTCACTTTTGATTTTCACATTTTTGAGTTTTGGATGTTTGGGAGACTTGGGCCAAAATGACTTATCATAGAAATGAGTTTTCCATTTTAGACTTTAGAGAGGAGAAGTGAAAAAGAGGTGGTGAGGAGCTTTTCCACTTCTCATTTTTCACTTTTCTCATTTTCATTAACAAAAATACCCTCAAAATGTATTTAATTTGGACATATCTCCTAAACACTACTCCTGTTACAAAATGCATAATGCACATTTCTCCCAAACACTTTTACCAAATTCAAAATACATTCTGACCATAATCTAAAAAGTCAAAAAACCAAAAAGTTAAAAATGAAAAGCTGAAAATGAGGCTCCCAAACACTCCTATAGTGCCTTTTGGTCAACTACTTTTCTCATTCTCAACTTCTTATTTTTAAGTTTTGGATGTTTGTTTGCCCATACTCAAAACACATTAAACTAAAACTCATTCTCAAAATTTTACATTAGAGAGGGGAAACCACAAATAAGCTAAGATAAGCTTTTTGACTTCTCATTTGTCATTTTTTCATTTTGATTAACAAAGAAACCTACAAAATTGTATCCTACACATATCTCCGAAACACTACATCTATTACAAATTACATTCTGCATAGTTCTCCCGAACACTAATCCAAAAAACCCATACTTGAACTGCTTAACGATTTGACATACTCAAGTGGTTTACGAAACCTACTTAATTAATTCGATACTTGTGGCTTGCAAGTGATTTTCTAGAGTTTTTAAACTACATGGATTCCTTGGAAATTGAACACATGATATATGTTACGTACATTTTTTCTTGTCATAGTAAGTCTCCTTTGAAAGACTTCCTCAGGCAAAAACAAAAGATGCATACAGATGTTTGTGTGTCTTTAATTTTCTCTTTGTAGCATTGTTTAGAGTGCGATTTTGTTCACCTCCACTACTCTCACTCTTATTGGTGAAAAAAGAAAAGTGCAGGAATATGATCAACACCCTTTTTTAGTAATAATAGAGTTAGTTTGTTGTGGGACCCACACTTTTGTCGCAAATCAAAGTGAGTGTAAAGTTACCCTCGTTTAGTGAGGGTGAATAGAATCACACTCCATTTAGGTGTGGGAAATGAGAATCATTCACTCACTGAATATGGAGGAAATATGGAAAAAAAAAAAAGGAGATAGTGAATGCCCAATTTCCTTGGTATATCAATAGTAGTACTACTACCATTGGATTTTGGGCTTTTTGACCCTTTGGATTTTGCGCTTCGGCCTTGGGTTTTCTCGATTGGCTTCTTGCCAATCGTCGGGGAGGGTCTAATTTCCATTTAATCTTTGTTCTCTCCAAAGATTAATAAAATTATTATTTTTGCTTTTCAAAAAAAAAATAGTACTACTACCATTTCTATTTTAAATTAATTACGATAGTTTATTAGAAGAAATGATCAAGACTCAAGAGGGATAATATATCACGATTCTTATGTGGTGATGTGGCAACATTACGCATTAGAATATTAAGAGATTGACTAATCAATATATTGTATTAATTTTCTCTACACTTGGATAAACATGGATGTGATTGCGTGCTTTTTTTTACTCTCAAACAAATATTCTATCATATTATATTTTTCTACAAAGTTTTCTATCATCTTATTCCAAGTTAAAGATTCCGCACGGAACTTGGAGTATATTTTTTCCAACAATTTAAATGAGGGTTTAATGTTAGTAATATTTTGAATGGCAGGTGCACACACAAGCATGACCAAGTGTGCCAAGCAACAAAACAAGTCCGAAGGATCCAAGACCAAGAGGCCCCCCACATGTACCCAACCAATTACCCTTCTCAAAACCCAATATTGGAAGCTTATTTCCTTAGCATTTCAGCTGAGAAAATCACAACTCAAGATGCAGAACCTTGTGCCCTTAGCTTTACATCAGAGACAATCTCAACTCAAGATTCAGAAACTTATAATTCCGTCGGCTTTTCATCAAAGACAATCTCCCGTAGCTTTTCATCGAAGACAATCTCAACTCAATATACCAGCTCATGGCCATGTTCTGCCTCTTCTGTGAGAAAGGAGAGTGTACAGAGTAATAGTCTCTCCGGCGATTTACCGTTCCTGTCGTCCCAACATCCCCTGCCAATGCTACTCTTTTCTGAGGAGGGTCTTCCAAGTCGCGATTTACCATTCCGGCCGTCCCAAGATCCCCGGCCAATGCTACCTTTTCCTCAGGTGAGTCTTCCAAACTCTAGCATTCGATTTTTCCTCAAATCAGGTGTTGTTTGTAAATTTGTGGTTATCATCTTTAGTTTGGGTATTTGTCCCTTTTCATTTTTCCACCCTACTCCCTCCTTGATCTCGATTTCTCCTATCCCCACCGCCTCGTAAGAATTCTGCTCCTATATCTAATTCTCACCCCATCTGACTTCAACCACCTCGTCACTAAATTTCCGTCTCAATTGCTTATTTTACCCCAGAAATTAGGGCTTCTCATTTGTTTGAAAAAATAGGGCGTGTTTTGTGCTTGTAACTAAAGAAGGATTTTTTGTTATCAAGCTTGGTTTTAAGTCATTTATTCTAAAACCATATATGTCTGGCTCTTTGGAAAATGCAGGACAGTGGCGATCCTTGGATTCAATTGTTTTGCCAAATAGCTTATGATTGTGACAGTTTATCGTTGAATTGAGATGAATCATGTTCAATTTCTGTTTTTCTGCTCAATGGAAGGGCTTAGATTGGATAATTGACCAATGGAGACTCTCTGTTCTTCCAAGGTTATCATTTGCAGAAAGACGTCTGTTGGACTTGCCAGCCTTTGAATATAGGAATGCTTGAAGAAACGTGTTGAAATGAATCATATAGCAACAATTATCTATTTTGTAAATACAACTTTGTTCATAGATTCATGATTCATCACGTGTTGAGATGAATCATGTGGCAACAATTATCCATTTTGTAAATACAAACTTCAACTTTGTTCATAGATTCATGATTCATCACGTGTTGAGATGATCATGTGGCAACAATTATCCATTTGTAAATACAAACTTCAACTTTGTTCATAGATTCATGATTCATCACGTGTTGAGATGAATCATGTAGCAAGAATTATCCATTTTGTAAATACAAACTTCAACTTTGTTCATAGATTCATGATTCATCATGTGTTGAGATGAATTATGTAGGGACAATTATCCATTTTGTAAATACAAACTTCAACTTTGTTCATAGATTCACAATTTGATAGGCGCGTGGAAAGCTTGGTTTTGAGCGCCTAAGTAGGGGAGTTGGCGCGTTAGACGTGCGATTTTATGATCATTTTCCTGTTTAATGCGTGCTTGGTAGTGTTTTTGGTATTGTGCATGTTTTTCCAGGTTGAAAGATGTCTTTGGTGCACCTAATGCATGGCTTGAAGTGGAGCTGGGCGTGGGAGTCGAAGGTTGGGCTTGGAATGCTGAAAAGGACGGCTTAAGGGGTAGGTATCGATACCCCCGAGAGCCGTATCGATACTAGTTGGTTATGAAGAGTGCACAATTTGTCCAGAATGTTTAGTATCGATACCCCTGAAAAGGGTATCGATACCTACGTCGTACGCGGAAGAAGGAGATAAGGGTTCGGTATCGATACCCTTATTAGGGGTATCGATACCGAGAGCTTTCGGGAGCATCAGCTTTGAAACTACGTCGTTTTGTGGGTCGTAGAACTAATTCCATAATTATGTAGTTCGGTTTTCATTAGGATTAGGAGTTTTTAGTATAAATACTCATGTTTTAACCCATACTAGGGATCCACGACTTTTACTTAGGTTTTGTGTTTTCAAGTTTTCGGCTACGGATTCAGAGTTCTTCATTCAGCGTTTGCGTATTAACAGTCAAGTTCAACTTTTCCATTGCAATTTCCGGTATCGTTTTCTATTGTTTTCATATTTTAATCTCCAAGCATGTTTAGATCTAGGTTTAATTTGTTTTCTGCAATTAGCATAATCATGAGTGAGTAGTCGCTTCGAGTGCGGCTGCGGGGCGAAGGCGCCTACGTCTAGATTAATCAGTATTTCACCTCGGGGCTGAATTAAATCGATTTTCAAGCAATTTTGGGAACTGGAAACTTTTCTGACAAACAAACCCAGGCATTACCGGAATTCGAATGCGCACGGAATCTGGTGACAGGTGGTGCGCATTTGTTAGGAAGCCTTTCTCGTATTCTGAAATCAGTAAAAGGATTAATTGTGGCCCGAGTAAATACCGGTTAGGCTGGGCGTGGACGCTGGGTTCCCTCAGCTGTGCTCTCTTTATTAATTTGCATTTAGTTAAATCAGCTTAGTAATTTAGTTAGTAAATTAATCTCATTGAATAAGGGGTGGCTACCTAAGAGCCAAGATAAACTGTGAACCCGTCATCTTTGAGTCCTGCACACGTTCGTCCGTCTCTGTGGATTCGACTCCGGTACTTCCGGATATTATGCTACATCGGTCGAGAGTCCTACGCTTGGGACGCGTCTTTATTGTAAGTCACCCGAACGGTCAAGCACAATTCATCAATTTTGGGTGCTTGAATTTTTTTTAATAGTATTGTTGAAGTCGGGTCGGGTTAGTATCCTTGTGTTTTTATCTGAGTCAATAAAAAAAAAATAAAAATGTCTTTTGTTTTTTGTTTTTTTTTTAGCATCTTTTTGTTTCTAAGTTGAGTCATCTAGTGTCAGTCGAGTGGTAAGTATTTTGTGTCTTGAGTCGAGTCAAAAAAAAAAAAAAAAAAAAAAAAAGTGTGGTAAGGAAACAACTGGGTGAACGAGGTGAGAATGGAAGAATTCTGTGAGATGTGTGAGCGCTGGGGGCATTATGTTTATACCTGCTCCGCTTTTTATGCACTCAAGGAAGCTTATCGAAATAATCAGGCTACGGAGAGTGTTATCAATCAGCGGTGGGATCCATATCCAAATACGAACAATCTAGGGTGGTCCCACCACCCATCTTTTTCAGGGTGGTATTCCGAACCCCCAGTGCCACCACAGGCACTGCCTCTGCCTCTGCAAGAAATACAATCGTTCGAACCTGCCCAGGATCACATGACCCAATTTGGCCCCCTTTTCCAAGACCCGCAAGGGTTTGATCCTTATTCTACGGGCCCACCCCCAGAGCTGACTTATCCCCCTCATGATGAGAAGCTTGAGGAGAGGGTACAGACTCTTGTGAGATCGCAGATGACCTTCACCGCGGAAACCACCCAAGCAATTGGGAACCTTAGGTCCCAGTTGACTCAACTCACAGAGGCAGTGGGACAAATCCATCAGGAGTGGGAGACATTTCCTTCTCCGCCTCAAGTAAATAGAAGAGAGGAAGTCGACCCACTTTTTAGTGAGGGACGGGTTGATGATCGTTTGGAGGAACCTTCCGAGCTTGGAGGGAATGAGGAGTTTACTCCTAGGAAAGAGGAAGTAGGTCTGGTTAACAATGTTGAGGAGGTTGACTTGGTCTTACCACAGTCCTCTGAATTTGGAGGGGATGCGGAGCTAACTGCCCAATGTCCCCCCATTGAGTCTAATGTAAAGGACGAACCCCCTCTCATGTATCTCCCACTGTTGATCCGCGCTGCCTATGTTTTCCTTTTGCGCTCCTATGAGTCTAGAGCACGAGGAGCTCACTGCCCTCCGTGTGATGGTCCGATCGAACAATCTCCCATTGCTGAGGAGTGGGACGCTGAGATTGATTATTTGCAGTCCTTAATGGACGAGCAAGATAGGAAGTATGGGTTTGAGAGTGAGTCTCTTATTTTTGGGGACCAAGACTTTGTTGAGGAGGAATTAGTTGAGAAACCAAACTTGGCGGAGGAGGTTTTGGTAGAAGAGTCACAGTCGACGGTAGTGGAACATATTGATTTTCTTGGTGTTGAAGATTGCGATTTTGTTTATCTTCCTTCTATCGCCAATTATGTCCACTGCTCGAAAATTAATTTGGTTCCACATGAGCACTTAGGGGCACTTCAATTTCTTAAAACAATTCGGCAATTGCTTTACTCAAAGTATCTTTTCTTGTGGTCTGGCCGAGTTCAATTTTTAGTGCAAAGCTTAGCGTGGGGTGGTGCATTCATGGGATTCATCTTTGTGGATTTGATTAATTTTCGACCTCCACGTCTCAAAGATCTCTCTCTCTCTCTCCCAATTAAAATTAATTCAAAGAGAAAAAAAAAAAAAAAAACCATGATGGTCTTGTATAGCCACACACTCTTCAATTCAAGTTGGGGGATGGGGAGAAAAGTATGACACGTGAGACTGCGTGAAGGTCTGGTGGTGTTCTTGATTTGTTTTCTTTCTTGTTGTGGCCCGGCTTCCACGAGCGGGCGGTACTGACGTCATTTGTTGTCTAGTAGGTAGTTGGTTCTTCAGTCTTTTGCAGGACGAGCATGCTACCACACCAGCCTTGGTAGTTTGGGCCTCTCCGCCGGAGTGAGTGAGGCATTCAGGAGCCTCGAGCAGGGGTGCCACGGAATGTGGCGGTTGTCAGTCCAATAAAGTTTCGGCGCGGCTCTGTGTGACTAGCTGTGGATCTCCTTAGGTCCGAAGGAGCAGATCCTGGGAGCAGTTCTGATGACGAAACGCAACAATGATGGCAAATTCCCCATACATCGGCCGGGGTCATGATGGTTGGCTGCCATCCGACGGTCCATCTCTTTCCCTTATGCTTCTATTTTTATGTTTGTCTTCATGCTCTGAGGACAGAGCAACTTTCAAGTTGGGGGAAGGGGTGTACTTTGTACACGTTTGGTTAGTTTTGAGCGTTGCTAGAAGTTAGGGGTCGTTTTTTTTTTGGTTAATTTTCGAGTCTGGGGATACGATTGTTATGCTTGTTTGTATGAGTTAGGTGAGCATGCTAGATTCTTGTCTCATTGTTTGCCTGTTTAACTTGTTCACATGCATATATCTGGCATCCATGTTTGAGTATTTTCCGCACCATAAGCAAGTTTGAGTAGGTGTTTCCACGTCGTGCACAGTATGTCCTTAAAGCATCCCATGTTTCATTGTTCTTCAATTTCCGCATTCGCATAAAACAGTAGGCGTTTGTACCACAGATAATGATTTAAATGTTTCATATGCATGTGAGTGAGTTGATGGCGTGTTTAGGGGATGAAACAAGGCCATTTTTGCATGATTAGACCACTAAATATGTTCCGTTGATCCTTTGTTTTACCCATTTATGTCAGTCCCTGTGTCAGACTTAGGAAACCGGTGTTGGGTGGCGTGTCAGTTTGGTGGTCCAACTCTGTGTCAATGAGCATCGTCGTTTTGGAAAGAATTAAAATGTTGCTTTTGGGTGCCATGTCTTTGGTTTAAAAAACAGAACCCCTGAACCTTAATCCATTTCCTTTTTCCTCCCAAATTAACCCATCTTCATGATAAGAGAGAGGTGAAAAGACGGTCAACTGATCCTTTGACCTGTTGCTAAGAATTTCTACAAGTTTTCCAGGAAAAAGAAAAGAAAGAAAAGAAAAAAAAAAGAAGGAAAAAGAGGAAAAAAAACGCAGTCAAGTTGAGGGGGACCATCAGATTTCTCCCCACTCTCTCTCTCTCTCCACCCCATCATTCCCTCTTTCCCTCTTCCTTCTTCACCATTCAAACCTTAACTTCTAAACCTTCCAAACCTAAACTCACCAAAGTTATGGAACCTTAAGAGGCAAACTGAGATGGAGATTGAGCGTAGAGCTGGACTGGGGTGGTGCTATTGCATGTGTGTTTGTCATAGTCTTGTTATTTTATGTGTTATTTCATGTGGTGGTGTGACGTTGTTCATGTACTGGGAGTTTGATGTGAGTCGGTGGTTTGAGTCTTGTCATTCTATGTGTCGTGTAATAACTCGTTCTTTTGATTATGTTGGTGACTAATGTTTTGTGTTAAGCATCAGTGTGGTGCCGGAGTTGGTGACGGCCAGTCTGGGTAGATTGACCATGAGCTTCTATAGGCCGTTACCCTTTGCATGTTTCCCTTTCCCTTGATAAACCATGGTCGTTATAAGCCTAACGAAGCCCTTAGTTGACCCGATGCACGTCATTTGACTCTCTTGCATGCATGTGTGATATTTAATTATGAATGTGTGGTATCTTGTTTTGAGAGCTTCCATTGCATATCTCGGCGTTGTTTTGACTGGCACGTGGTGATTTTGTTCATTCCACGTTGTTCGCCAGGCGCCTCACATGGGATGTGGAGTGTTTCGGCGAGTATGAGTGATATTGTGACACGTGGGAGCTTTCTATCTTGAACCTTGTTGAGGAATGGAGGTATTCAAATTCTTGCTAGGGCATGCATGTGATCGAGTTGTGGGTAATGAAGAGATAATATTTAAATTGTTCACTTGATTTTATACAGGTTGCATAACCCTCGTATCCCTTATTGAGTCGTTATCTTCCTTTTGTTATTTTTGTCTCGTTCGTTACTAGGGACTAGCAACGCTCAAGTTGGGGGATGTGATAGGCGCGTGGAAAGCTTGGTTTTGAGCGCCTAAGTAGGGGAGTTGGCGCGTTAGACGTGCGATTTTATGATCATTTTCCTGTTTAATGCGTGCTTGGTAGTGTTTTTGGTATTGTGCATGTTTTTCCAGGTTGAAAGATGTCTTTGGTGCACCTAATGCATGGCTTGAAGTGGAGCTGGGCGTGGGAGTCGAAGGTTGGGCTTGGAATGCTGAAAAGGACGGCTTAAGGGGTAGGTATCGATACCCCCGAGAGCCGTATCGATACTAGTTGGTTATGAAGAGTGCACAATTTGCCCAGAATGTTTAGTATCGATACCCCTGAAAAGGGTATCGATACCTACGTCGTACGCGGAAGAAGGAGATAAGGGTTCGGTATCGATACCCTTATTAGGGGTATCGATACCGAGAGCTTTCGGGAGCATCAGCTTTGAAACTACGTCGTTTTGTGGGTCGTAGAACTAATTCCATAATTATGTAGTTCGGTTTTCATTAGGATTAGGAGTTTTTAGTATAAATACTCATGTTTTAACCCATTCTAGGGATCCACGACTTTTACTTAGGTTTTGTGTTTTCAAGTTTTCGGCTACGGATTCAGAGTTCTTCATTCAGCGTTTGCGTATTAACAGTCAAGTTCAACTTTTCCATTGCAATTTCCGGTATCGTTTTCTATTGTTTTCATATTTTAATCTCCAAGCATGTTTAGATCTAGGTTTAATTTGTTTTCTGCAATTAGCATAATCATGAGTGAGTAGTCGCTTCGAGTGCGGCTGCGGGGCGAAGGCGCCTACGTCTAGATTAATCAGTATTTCACCTCGGGGCTGAATTAAATCGATTTTCAAGCAATTTTGGGAACTGGAAACTTTTCTGACAAACAAACCCAGGCATTACCGGAATTCGAATGCGCACGGAATCTGGTGACAGGTGGTGCGCATTTGTTAGGAAGCCTTTCTCGTATTCTGAAATCAGTAAAAGGATTAATTGTGGCCCGAGTAAATACCGGTTAGGCTGGGCGTGGACGCTGGGTTCCCTCAGCTGTGCTCTCTTTATTAATTTGCATTTAGTTAAATCAGCTTAGTAATTTAGTTAGTAAATTAATCTCATTGAATAAGGGGTGGCTACCTAAGAGCCAAGATAAACTGTGAACCCGTCATCTTTGAGTCCTGCACACGTTCGTCCGTCTCTGTGGATTCGACTCCGGTACTTCCGGATATTATGCTACATCGGTCGAGAGTCCTACGCTTGGGACGCGTCTTTATTGTAAGTCACCCGAACGGTCAAGCACAATTCATCAATTTTGGGTGCTTGAATTTTTTTTAATAGTATTGTTGAAGTTAGTGATTAATTATCAGGTCAATGAATCTTTGAACATTTTTTATTGGAAAAATTTCAAAAAAACCCCTGATCTTTGGACCTAATGTCCTATAAAAACCTGAACTTCAATAAATGTCAATTAAATCCCTGATGTCGACACTTCGTCATCAATCCCCCCACTTCTTAGTCCATTTTCCGTCCAATACTTAATGGTACTTCCCAAAATGACATCGTTTTGTCAGTTTGCCATGGGCTTCTTGAAATTCCTATTTAGTGATACGAATAAACAAGTAAGCTAACAAAAAGGAATTGAACAACAATAAAAGATGAACACAACGATATATGTGGAAAACCCCTTAAAAAGGGTAAAAACCACGGGAGGAAATCAATCCACTAAAAGTAAACATTGTGCAGTTACAAATCAATCTCAATTAAACACAATCGTGAATCCTCACTGATTGACCAAAGATCTAGTTGCCGAATCCATGTACACCGCACCAAGTGGTTGATTCCCGAATGCCTTGAATCCTCAAGTCCTCCAATATACTTCTGGAATCCACCGGAAGAATGATCCAATTTGTTGAATCGAAAGATAGACAAACTTTTTGGAGTTAATTGAAAAGCTTTGTGATCATATTGATCAAGTGTACTCCAAGAAACAAAGTCATATTGCCGTATACTACTGTGTAACCAAGAGTTGCTCTCAATATTTTTTCCCCAAAGTGATACCCATCATATGCTGCTGGAAAAGTTGATATATATATATATATACAACCAACGTCCAAAGTTACTAAACCAAGAGAAGTCCCTTTTCATTGCCTTTTCCATTTTAAAAGGATTGCTACAAATCCTTCCATGTTGAGAGCACGGCTCACGGTTAGTAATGGCATAATATATAATCTTCCCTTGTTGCGTAGATCAGGTTTGGCAAAATCATAGAAATACTAATTCCCTTCCTTCCATGCTAACTACCTTATCAATCTATATATTTCAATTACACAAAAGATTTGATTCCCTCCACTTCCTAAACAGACACTCTAAACATATGAGAAAAATAAGTAAATTACAACTCGATAATTAGGGATACAATGAATGTGTGATTTGTCGTGGAATTGCCAATAAAAGAAGATCGTGGCCTATGGTCGTAACACTTCCAAATTTTATTGTTACACGTTGTCTTGTGGGGCCAATCTTTGGGTCCCACACAAAAGATCATGAACCGCTCAATATTTTAAAGATAATTATTCGAGTGTTCTTGGAAAAATTAGGCCCATCGGGTACTTATAAGTAACAGATCAGATATCAATAGGTATGAAAATGCAAAAATTTGATACCTACTGATGCCCGATCAAAATAATTTGAGAGAATGCTCCTCTCAACAAGCGCTACTATATCTATGGTTTAGATCAAGAGCATACAAAGTGCAAAATTGTATAACTTTTTTTAAATTACTTATAGATTTTAGGGTTCTAATTCTAAATGAAAAAATTAACTAATTAGATCAATCACTAACAAACATCTTTGGGTCTCATTTTTTCCAAGAACAATCGAATAATTATTTTAAAATTATTGAACGGTTTAGATTTTTTGTGTGGGACCTTGAAATTGGCCCCAAAAGACTTGTAACAAAAAAATTTTGGAAGCTCATGGCAAACCCACAAAATGACGATGTTTTGGGAGTCTCCATTAAGTATTGGATGGAAAATAGAGTGAGGGGGGAATTGATGACAGAGTGAAAGTCAGGGGTTTAATTGGCGTTTATTGAAGTTCAGGTGCTTATGGGACATTTACTCCAAAGATAATGGGTTTTTTTGAAATTTTCCCTTGTTTTTTACTCTTTTTTTTTTTTTTTTGAACTTCTTTTTTTTTTTTTATACTCTATGGATTATGGAGCCACTGTCCTCCAAGAAATATGAACTGCTGGATTATAAGGGCATGTGGGAAATGAAATAAACCTGCAAATGGTCGTCACTTTAAAAGTTTTTTTTATCCGATGGTTAATTAAATGACTTAAAACCAAACTTGAGATGGATCATGAAAATTGGAGAAATTGGGATGTCTTTGAAAGACGATTTCAAGCCCCCAATCTCACGTTTGTTCATGCACGCTCATTGTTTTGGTAAAATAATCTAAATGGATTTTTATTTTGTTTTTATTTAAAAATTTGCATTTTTTAGTTTTGCTTCGAATTTTTTTTTGAATTATTGGTTCGTCTAGATGAGAGGAATCTAAAAAGTCAAAAAACTATTATCACAAGTTTAAAAAAATTCATTAGAAAAATTGGATTATTTTTTCCAAAGCACTACGTGACATCTAAATTTCGTATTGTAAGACTAAATTTTACATTTAGTTTGTATGGCCCACATATTCTATAAATGGCACATATGATTTATGGGTCTAATAAGATTTTCCCTATCGCCTAAACTTTAATGCTATTGGTCAAGAGAAGTTATTAGACTTTATTTTGATGAGAAGTAAGTATAATGATCAATAAGGAAACTAGTCATCCCTCTACCTATAAAAGAGCGTCTTGGGTTCCATCAAATTTTGAGACTAAATTGCTAGAAAATAGGCAAGAGGGAGAACCCCGTTGTCCACTTAGGGTTTAATACTTAAATCATGGCCATTTGAACAAAAGTGACTAAGGCTCTGTTTGTTTCGATGTAAAATGTTTTCCATGTAAAATGCTTTTGCTGAAAACAAACTTTTTTACTTTTATTTTCTGGTGTTTGGTTGGCACATGACAAAAATATGAAAGATCCATGTGAATAAGACAAATCCGTTTTGAATCTATTCGTAGTATATATATATGTATGTTTTAAAGGGAGAAATAACTTGTGATTGTAGAGAGAGAAAGTGAAAATTCAGAGAGAGAGAGAGAGAGAGAGAGAGAGAGAGAGAGAGAATTTTTGTCGGTGGCAAAAAAAATACTGGAATTCGACTTGGGGCTTGTTGGTGGGAAACAGAGTATTGGAATTTGACTTGCGGCTAAGGGAGATGAAAGTCAGGCTGAAAGTGCTGGTAGCAAAATTGGATGATCAAGGCGTTAGGAAAATAACTTACTACCGTTTCTAGCCTAAGTTATTTTACACCGAATCAAGGAATATAATTTACAAGTATAAATATTTTACTTGCCATTAATCCAACCAAACACTGAAAAATGGGTAAAATATTTTTGAGGAAAATATTTTACGTCCAAAAAAAAACAGACCATAAGTGTGGGAAAATCGGTCTCGGCGATCAATCAAAGACGTTTGTTAGTGAGAGACTAATAGATTGTTTTGTGTCGTAACATCGCTTTACTCATTAACGATAATGTATGGGATCCACAAACCTAGAGATTTTTTTATTTTTATTTTTAAATCTCTGAACGCACTTTACATATATGATTCATTTACAGTTTTACACTGAGTTTATTGGAGACCATAAACTGGGAATAGTAGTAGTATTTCTTTTGTTAGCCGTTTGCACTGTGAGTCATTGGTTATTGGGCTTGTTAAGGCCCAGGATAAAAAAGAAACTCCCCTTGTTTGGGATGAGCAAAAGAACAGTAAAATGAGATAGGCAGACAAAAGATTATAATTTTTATTTAGTTCAATTAGCAGTTGTGCGAGGTGTCTCGGGTCTACTTTTGTGCACTTTAAACAAATCCAATGCCAGGATGAAGTCACCCAAAAATTGCTGGTAAGAAGAATCAAATTTAAGACTTTTGAATGAAGCAAACCCATATGTCACAAGGTACAAAAGTACGGTAAAAATTTCTGCCCTATGTAAGCTGTAACGACCCGGATTTTCGTAAATAAAAATTTCGCCAATAATTTAATTATTTACTTTTAATTTTCGGTTTATTCGAATATTTTCCTATTAAAATATTATTTAATTCTTTAATTCAAATAAATAGAATTCTAGCCATGTATATGCGCGTACGAAACCGAGTAACACATCCGTTACACTACCATAGCACCCGGGGACCGTGTTTAATACCCGAAACCTACCCAACCACCGTCTTTACTTCACTCAACCAATTTCGGTACGTCATGGAGAGGTCACCTTGCACCTTGGAACTTGGTGTTGACCAAGTTAGAGAGAGAGAGAGAGAGAGATGCCGAGAGAGAGAGAGAGAGAGCTCGGTAGAGAGAGAGAGTGAGGGTGTGTGTGTGTCTTGTGTGCATGCATGTTAGTACACATGCACATGCATGAGTTAATGCATTGTTCACTTGTGCAAGCAAGTGGAGGGTTAAGGGAAGTTTCCCATGTGCAAGTTAACACTTAACACCACATTTACTCCACCCCACATGGAAAGTTTCGGCCAACATAGGGTGTGTGCACCGAAAATTTCAAAGAGGGAGAGAGAAGGTCTCTCTTGTCTATAAATAGGATACCCTTTGTTCATTTGGCCAACCTTTCCACTTTCTTTATTTGTTGTCTCCAAATTCCCAACCAACCAACAACTTCTACCACCTTTTAGCCAACTTATTTTAGTTCTAATTAGCTACTTACTAAGTTAATTAGTGAGTAAGCTAGGTAGATTAAGGGATTTCTACACCAACGGATTGCTTTTCGGCTTCCGGTTTACACCCGGAAACTAAGGTAGTTTACTAAACTACTCTTCTAATTAGTCATTTCTAGTTCTATTAAGATGTTCTAATTAATTTTCCAAGCATGATTTTAGAGTTTGATTTAGTTAATTTATGCATGTATTAATTTACTAAGCATGATTCTTAGTGATTAGGAAAGAGGATTTCATGTTGAAAAGATTAATAAGAAGGTTTATGAGGTTCTAATTAGAGAGTTCTTCATGAAATTAGAAGTGGGATTAGTTGATTAGAAGTAATTTGAAGATGATTAGAAGCGATTAGAAGTTGATTACACTACAAGAAATCAGGGTTTTTGCGAGGAAATAAATTCCTCGCTAAATGCCATAATTTCCTCGCAAAAGGTTTTTTGCGAGGTATTTTCATTCGTCGTTCGTTCCTCGCAAATGGGTAGTCTCCAATTGTTTTTTGCGTCCAAAATTCTATTTCCTCGCTAAAAAGTTTCTTTTTTGCGAGAAAATTTCACTTGTCGCTAATGAGTGTACCCTTTTGCGAGGAAATCCATTTGCGAGGAAATCCATTTGCGAGGAAATTCGGATGTTTGGCGATAACGCATTTCCCTCGCAAAATGGAAAACTTTTTAGCGAGGAAATATCACTTGACGCTAATGAGGAACCCTTTTGCTAGTAAATTCATATGTTTGGAGGTAAAGCATTTTCCTCGCAAAATGGTGTACTCAATAGCAACAATTCAAATTTCCTTGCCAAATATACATGTTTAGCAACAAGGTATTTCCTCGCAAAATGGTACACTCAGAAGTAACAACCCAAATTTCCTCACCAAATGTATGTGTTTAGCGACAAAGCATTTTCCTCGCAAAATGGTACACTTAGTAGCAACCAACCACATTTCCTTGCAAAAAATGACTTTTTGGTAAGGAAACAAAATTTTGTCGCAAAACAGGAAATATATTTTGCTAGGAAAATTATCCTACACAAATAGCTAGAAAGAGTTTTCTTTTCGCGAGGAACCTCATAAAATAACTTTTTTGGCGACCAAAAAAACCCTCGCTATCCTTTTTTATTCCTGTCATGATCTACTATATATAGTTCAAATAATTCAATTCATCAAACTCAAAGCAATAACAGGAACATTAAACCATTTCAGAAATGTCAAAACATGGTACTTCAATCCCAAGATCATAATGCCATGTATCAAGTATCTATACAAAAACCACAATGAAGGACTAAGCTATATATGTACTATTAAGTACCAAAAATAAAGGCATCATTCCAATATCCTTCATTGTGGAAGCAAAAAGTAGCTTTGTCCTCAAAACATCATTGGTCTTCCCATCTAGCACTCCATTGCATCTACATCCTCCAAAAAATCATCATCATTTGTTGAGCAATCTGCAAAAGGTAACATGATGAAATGTAAAGCCAAAATGTTGCCACCAAGCCTAAAAGAGTTTGAAATTGTTGAGTTGCATCATCAACTTCAATAGTGAATCTAGCCTTTTCCTGCCAAAACTCCCCAAAATCCATGTCTTGGTTCACTCAAATTTTTTGTTTGCAAATAGTTCATGCTAGGAAAATCCTGCTGCATCATTATGCCATAGTAAACCGGAAAAGGCTACAATACACACCCCTTATTTGGGTGTACCATATGCACCTATTGTATGGTCCAGATTGTGCCACCTCATCGACAATCGTAACATTTTTTAGTTTTTCGTAACTTTTCAGCAATATGATTCGTAACATTTTCTATGATTCGTAACATTTTGGTGTGTCTCGTAACTTTTATAAAAAAATTCGTAACTTTTACAAAAAAATTCGTAACTTTTACAAAAAAATTCGTAACTTTTCCAAAAAAATCTAACTTTTACAGGGGTGTGTATGATACACACCCAAATAAGGGGTGTGTATTGTAGCCATTTCCAAGTAAACCACTAAACAATGTGACACCAATTTATCGTATTTTAACTACCGATAAGGAGGTGGGTAAGGTTCACCCACTTTTAAGGTGGGTGAACAAAATCGGACTTTGTGGCACTAGTCATTTACTATATTTTGACGACTCTAACAGCCTTGCAGTTATAGCTAATTAGGACAACTACTGGAAAAATTCCTCTTCTTATAAACTATATGCAAGCAACAAAGAGAATAGATCCCAAGCAGTTAGTGAACGTACACACATGCACACAAACAGAGATGAATTTCCAGGAATATAGGAGCAAAATCCCAGATGCAAATCCTTAATGTGTAATTTTGTACTCTTCCTAAAATCCAGCCAAGTTAATATCAAGTTCTAATTCTTGGTCTATTGCAAAAATGCAGCCTAATAGATAGAGATAAGATTCACAACCATGGAGCAATATATGAAGCCTATTAGGTCCCAATCAACCCCAATCACTTCCCCTATGCCTGGCCTTCATAATAGTACTTGTCATACCCAGGGCATAAGGTTCGTGTTTATAGCAGGGTCTGGAAGAGGTAAAATACGTTACGACACATTCTTTCCACTTTCGGTGGATAGGTTGAATCATGTTACTTGAAACCCCCGACCATAATCCTGGGAGAAGATAGTAAAATGGCATATTTTTTTAAACATCCCGATCAGTTTTCTTTCATGTGCAAACCTTAAGAGTCTGAAAAAAAAAAAAAAAAACAATGTGACACAAAACAAACAGAGTATTGCAATCAAATTTGTAAAGACAGCAAACGGAAGTTTTGACAGCAAGTAATCAGAGCTTTGACAGTAAGCAATGCTGCCCAGAAAATATTTTGACAGCAAATGGTTCCAAAAATCAGAGTAGCGTCAAGCATTCAAAGAATTCCATTAAGTAACCCCATCCTACATTTTCCGTAGCAAAACCCAACAACATTCCAAATAGAAAGTAGCATCAAAAGGGAAGCAACATGAGCACTTTGAGAGATGAAACCAACAGCTTAATATCCAGCAGCCAGAGTATTATGTCAGCAAAAAATCACTTCAAAATGAATCCAACTATTTTAAAAAGTCTCAAACTTGAACACTCGTAAAAGCATAGGGGAAACTCGAGCCAGAAGGCATAATAGCAGCAGCAAATGTAGCAGTAAATAGAGACACAGCAGGAGCAAAGGTAGCAAAGACTACCACAAGTAGCAGTAGAAGCATAACAACAGCAGATTTACCACAAGTAGCAGTAAATAGTGATATTAGTAGCAGCAGATTTGAGAGGAGGATAAGCCTTTGAAAACCAAAAAAGATACCACCTTGAGAATAACATTTAGATGGATTTCAGAATGCTTTGAATTCGATGGATGAGGGGTGAAATACCTGCAGAAATCCTGACCGTATATCATTGTCCTGAACCTACGTGAAAAAGTTTACTGGTCTTCTCCTTTTCCCTTAGATTTCATAAAAACACTTATTGGAGTTCCTTTTGGTGTTTGAATATTTTTCTCTCTTTACGGTTACCCTTTCTCAAACCGTAAAAAAACGTGGGCTAAACGGCCTAAACCTGTCTTCTCAAACCGTAGTCATGGGTGTGAGAACATGTACCTGGAGTTAAGGGTTCAAGTGGGCAGGTGTGAGAACATGTACCAGTGAGAACACTACATAAACTTCAATCACAACTACAGTTTCTTTTAACTTGTCCTGCAATTTGTGAGTAAAATCATGCCTTTGACATGTTGAAACAACTTTTTCTGGAAGATAAAACTAAATACGTTATTAGATATTTTTCACTTACATATACGGTTTGTGAACCATTAGTCCAATAGTTTCTCTTTTCGCTGTAATGAGTCTCCTTCCAAAGCTCAGGTAGGTCAGGATTCACGATCTTCTTTTTCTTTTTCTGGTGAATTTGTTTCATGAAAAAATAGACTTTTTTGTACTCAACAAATATTGAAATCTGTAAGGAAGTAATAGAGGACATACCATATCATTTTTTACTTTGTAGAAAGGCTTTGATCCAGCTACATGGTGAATCCTTGGCTTAGATCGACTAGCCTTATACTTGTTACACTTTCCCTGCATTTTCAATACCAAATTAGGAGTGCCACAATATCTATATGATTTAGAAAATCATGCCACATGTAAGAATTTACAGTAAGAGTTCAAATCGTCAATATACTACCAGTTCTTAACTATAGCGAATAAGTAATACATACCACATAGACGGTGTTCTGCCATAAGTTACACAAATATTTCTAATCTGCCTCCTCTATGTGTTCAGGGCAATTGACAATCCCTTTGTCAAACTTCTTCTTGAGGCGGGAGCGGTTATCACAATATCGCCTACCCATAGCTCGCAATATAGCTCTGTTTACATAAGGTGCTTCAGGAAGATCAAATTTTTCCTGTTTTCCACAAATTCATCCAGTCAAATTCATATATAAAGACAATAATTTTGATGTCAAGTAAAATGATTCACATTATCTTTCTTATGTGAGTTATTTTTCATCAAATCATCCAAATTTCATCAAAATGCTACCGATACTTACTCGAATGTGCGCAATAAACATTTCCTTTGCATCTTGGGACACCGCCTCCCAACTTTTTTCCTGTAAAGGAGCAAATTGCCGAACAATAATACCTAACTCTGTGGAGTACATAGTCAAGTCATCATCGTTCTCACTCATTGGTCGTCCCAACGTCCTAGAAAATCCCAACTTCACCTTCTCTCCACGCCCTCGAAACTTAGCTAGTGCTAAACCTTTAGTTCTCCCACGTCCTTTAGTTATAGGTGCATCTTCTGAAAAATGGAAACATAGATTCCTAAGAAACTGCATTGTGTAAAATTTAAAGTGAAAATTGAATTCTCTGCAATTAGAACTAGAAATGCTTAGAATTTGTGACTAGGTAGGTGGGAGAGAGAGAGAGAGAGAGAGAGAGAGAGAGAGAGAGAGAGAGAGAGAGAGAGAGAGAGAGAGAGGCAACCAAAGTCATCTACGCACAATGCCCAGAGAGAGCACTGAGATATAGTACGGGTGTGTTATTTTAACCCTTCACAAAACAACCCGAAAGGGAAGTGGCTCTAAGAGCAGCCCTTTAAAATATATAGTGACTTTAACAACAAACTAAATGGGACTCCAAGGACAGTCCCCTTTGGTATGTCATACCCAATGCAGTGGAGTATAATCAATACAATGAGAACACAAGACAATACAGACAATGGAAAACAACGGGGAGAAAAGAACTGGCAGCAGCCCCTCTGCACTAGCAAATCAAAAAATCACAAGAAATCACAGGGACTCACTGCAATATGCAATCTGCCTATAGTACAAAGGCAGCCAACTGCACAATGAGACAGCGAAAACAATAGCTCTTCCCAGACTATGACAGTTCACAATAATGAAAGATCAACCGTACACAACACCAACACTAGCATGTCACAGCAGCGAATATCAAGAGGAGACAAACTGGGTAGTAAGTTCCAAAACTAGCATGGCACAGCAGCCTCAATAACAGTATATCACACACTAACGACAACCACAGAATCTCAACACTAGCAGATTACTATATTGGGCAACAAGCAACCAAAGCGAGGGAATTTTAATTTTGCTTCACATGAAAGTCCAGTAAAGTTGGTATCCAGACTCCAAACCACTTGTCTGACAGAGTTTTAGTATTTTGCATAATATATGTACCTTGAGTTAAGGGTTCACTTGCTTGCACAGACTCAAATATGTGTGGAGTAGCAGATGAGTTATGTTCTGGATTATTTGGCGTAGATTGCAGAGCAGGGGTAAGCACTGATGTTGTAGTCACACCTTGAGGAGTCATTCCACGACCTGTAGTTCACGACCTCCTCGTCCTCGACCTCTAGTAGACGTCTTTGCGTAACTCTAAGACAAAAAAAAAAAGAATAGACCAACCATTAAACACGATATAGAATTGAATGAACATTGAATATAAGGTAAGAAATAGCAGCACTATGATTAATACATCAACTTGAAACAACTTGAGGAACATAGCACAAAATAAAGGGTAAAATGAGCATGAATGAGAAATCAAAACAACTTCCATAATAGAGAGTGACAATACCATTACTTCCAATAAAGTTAAAGCATTACATTTTGAACAAATGCTTGACAAAACACACAAAAAAAAAAGACTTTGCACTGCTACTATTCATCCTCACTATCACTATAAAATGACATATCATCTTCATCTAGAAGTTCATCATCCGAAACCTGAACTTGGCTAAGCAAATAAGCATAGATGGAAGCCCTAATTTTGCAAATCTACGTACCAAATTAGCTCCTTGGCAACATGGTTTGTGGTGCCCAAGCACTTGGCTAAGCAAATACTACTCCAATGTGAACGTGAGCAAAAGTGGTCATCTTTTGTCGTGTAAACCCTAGACCATTGCAGGGCACAAACTCAAGTGGCAATTTTGTGTCGTAAACATTTGCATAAAATAGATTGTGCAATGATATTATAGAAATCCCACTTTCGAGAAGACTTGAAATAGTTCTTCTCGAAATAGTTGGTCTCCACACTCTCGACGCTTGGTGATTGTTCCAAATACAGAATTAATGCCAACTTACTTTATCTTGTCTCTTGAAGATGATGTACCAATGTTCACAGATTCTTCCTAAGAATGAAAGGAACATGTTTTACGCATATCTATCATCCACTGACCGACAACAATTAGAATCCATTTTCCACTATACTTCCAAAACTCATCATCAAATTTCATGTGCTTGGCCTAATTTAAACTGGGGCACAAAAGCAAATACCTCTTAGCAACCTATACTGTTATCAGCAATATGATGTGATAGTCTTCCTGCTGTTCACATTGGCAACCAATATGTGTCGTTTCTACGTCCGAACTCAACCATATCCGATTATAAACCCAAATCCACGGCAACTAAAACAAATGTACTGATAAATCTGCTATATTTGTACATATGAAGTTCTTAATGAAATTATCATCAAGGCTGAACACTACAGTTCAAAACTTATGCTTACACAGCTGGGCTGAAAAGCACGCATATTTTACATGTGATCGTGTCTAATAAATGCATGGACAAAGAGAACAGAAAAATCAAAATAACGAAATATGACAGACTCATTTTGTAATGCCCTCGGCATTTATATAACTACTTTGCTACTTGTTCCAAAACAGGAATTCTATTCCACGCATCCTCCATTCCACTATTCTGGAGCGGTGGCAACGAGAACGCACTGAATCTAAGACTCAAGCGATTAGAGAGAGAGTTGGAAACTTACAACCGTACTTGAATCGAAGACTCAAGCGATTAGAGAGAGAGTCAATTTTCGCTGCTTGATAGTCCGGTACTCCGGTTGAAATGTATATTAGTGAGGCGAGCAAGGATTGGGTACTGAACAGAGAAGAGAGAGTTAACCTATGTTCACATGGAAATTCTCAAATGTAACTACAAAACAAGCGAAATCGAAAAGACTGTCAACGCCTTTCATTTCCTCATTTAATCCGCAATAAGAAATTACACACAAAAGGAGCAACGTGAAAAACAAAGTTCCTTTATTGGTAAATAAGGATAGTAATGTTTATTAAGAGGGTGATCAATGCGCGGATCATTTGGCAAGAATTGGTGTCAAACAGGAAGAACTGGAGGTTAGCCAGGAATTTCCTCTATCTACGGGGATTTTTGTGAGAGAGGACATGTTTGGTGTCAGGCTGATTGTATAACTCTTACTTCGTAGACTCTCTTCTTTGTTTTGTTTCAACTTCCGATCTACCCAAAAAAGAGAGTTAGGATATTAATATATGTGTTAAAATGAAGACACTCTAACATTGTAAAAGGAAAAGTATCGAGTACATGCTCGTTCCATAGGATAGCTCCAAAAATTTGTATCTAAAAGTTCTATTCCATAGATGACTTAAGAATGCTGAAACTTCGAGTCAACCAACTTGTTGCTACACAGCAGGAAACAATGCAGACAAAAGAAACCCAAATCTATGAACATCTATTCCTTTCTTCCCTTTCATTTCACATCTACTTTACTTTAAATAACCACTTACAAACGTTCCTAAATAAGTGAACATAAATTATAACAAGAACTAAGAACATTCATCAAAACATAAACATTATGACTATAATCAGAAACATACCGCGAAATCGAAACATACCAAAGAAGCAGAGATGAAAGCCCTAATTCTGCAAATCTACGTACCAAATTAGCTGTATTTGTTCGAGAGGGAGATTCACCCAATTTCTGGAATACCCATTTGTGAGCAAAGGATCGATGTGGTTCAAAGGATCTAAAAGATTCACTCAGAGGAGGGAGAGGTCTTTGTGTGTGAGACTGTGAGGCAAAGGAGTTGTACGAAAAGTGGATCAACTAAAAGGTGTGTAAGGAAGGGTGAGAGAGAAACGGTAAACGGTGCCGTTTTTTACCCATTTTTTCCCCTTCGTCCCGCCCAAAATTTTTCTCCCGTCCCGCCCTTTGTTTTTTCCACTCCCGCCAATGTTTATTGGAAATTTCGGAATAAGAGATAAATTATTCCTCACCAAAAGATTTCCCTTTACTAAAAATAATTTTGTTACCGATACTAATATCTTGGATAGTGGATACTAATATGTAATCGAACGCAATAACCCACATACTAACGATCAATCCCGTTAATTTGATTTAGTTTGTTAATGTAACCAATCACGTAATTTTCTAGATCAATCGAGTTCAGAAAGCCCCTTCATCATCACGACGTAAATTTATTAATAAAATAATTTTTTTGTCAGATCAAATGTCTAACGCTACTCAATTAACTTCATTCTGGTACACAATTATCTAATCCATATTATGTAAAAGTTAGATGGCTTCGATAGTAAAAAAGTACCTTAGGTGGGGCTCGGTCATGCATTATAAGACTTTAATATACCTTCGGACGCATTTAATGTGTTCTGATCATGTGGGTGTCGATATATGATGAGCTCCAATTTTAGTGAAACTGATGGCATAAGTAACACGTGAAATCCTAACGGTTCAAATCGTCTATTGAAAAAATATACTTGGTAGTGACCTTTACAATTTGTGTGTTCAACTTACTTGATAATCAACTAAGTCTTCTGTTGTATTTGAATGTACAGTAGCCACACAACTGCAACATAATCACGACGATCGAAATTGTTGAGTTCATTGTGCTTGTTGATTGAATTGTTCATGTAAATTTTTGGCTTTATCGGGGTTAGAAAGTCCTTTTGTAAGGTTGCAATTTGTAATAAACTAAGCTTGTGCAGTAGCTGAATGTACATTAGCTACACAACTGCAATACAATACTGACGATCGAGATCGTTGATTTTGTTGTGCTCGTTGATTTAATAAGTCACATAGAATTTTGGCTCAATCGGTTTACAAAGCCTCCTCATTCGTAAGGAAAACTTGACACATCTTAGGCTTTTAGCATCCAAAAATTTTATTGCCTTGCAAAAACCAACTTCATTGCAGTAAATAAAACTCCTCGCAAAATGTTTATTCCCCAAAATCTTGTTCCTGCCCCTTGGAAATCTGGCGCCTTTTTTTCAAGGGGACAATTAGCGAGGAATTTCTGAATTTCCTCGCACATACTCATGGCACAAAAATCACTGTCACCTGTTAGCGATGAAATTTAATTTTCTCGCAAATAACCCTTTTTTTTTTTTTTGCAGCAACCAAAATTCCTCGCAAATTGGTTTCAACATTAAAATGCCTTTTAGCGACAAAATTTTATATTGCCTCACTAATACAAACTTTTTTGCAGCAACGAAAAATTCCTCGCAAATTGTTTAGACATTTAAAATCCAATTAATTTAACACAAAAAAAACATTATTGCCTTTTAGTGACAAAATTTCCTATTTCCTCGCAAATTGGCTGCAACAATTTGCGAGGAATTTTTGCAATTCCTCGCAAAAACTTATCTGGCGGGAGAACTTGTTGGCACCAAAGTTTTAGCGACAAGTTTTATAAAGGAAATATTCTTTCCTTGCAAAAAAAGTGTCTTTAGCGAGGAAATTAATTTTTAGCGAGGAAATTTAATTTCCTCGCAAATAACCCTTTTTTTTTTTTTTTTTTGCAGCAGCCAAAATTCCTCGCAAATTGGTTTCAACATTAAAATGTCTTTTAGCGACAAAATTTTATATTGCCTCGCAAATACCAACTTTTTGAAGCAACGAAAATTCCTCGCAAAATCTTTTAGACCTTTAGCATCCAATTAATTTGAACACAAAAAATCATTATTGCCTTTTAATGACAAATTTTTCTATTTCCTCGCAAATTGGCTACAACAATCTGCGAGGAATTTTTTGCAATTCCTCGCAAATACTTGTCTGGCGGGAGAAATTGTTGGCGCCAAAGTTTTAGTGGGAGAAATTGTTGGCGCCAAAGTTTTAGCGACAAGTTTTATCAAGGAAATATTCTTTCCTCGCAAAAAAGGTGCCTTTAGTGAGGAAATTAATTTTTTTAGCGAGGAAATTAATTTCCTCGCTAAAAACTTTGTCCCATTACCAAGGGAACATTAATTTCCTCGCAAATAGTGTGCCTTTAGCGAGGAAAGTTTTAGCGAGGAAACCAATTTCCTCGCTAAATGCCTGATTTCTTGTAGTGTTAGAAGATATGTATTTTTGTAGACAAGGATCTAGTATTATTATGGTTATTTCCATGAATGAATTAGTTATTCATTTTCTATTTAATCAATGGTTATTGTTTAAGATGATCTTTCTTAATTAATAGATTTGCTTTACTTAGTGAGAGATTTGTTCTTACTAGAAAGAATATTAATTGTTTTATGGAAATTTTGTGAGAAAATATGGAGTTTTTATGAAGAAGGAGTTTTTCATAATGTTTCCTAGAAATGTTCTTACTAATTTATTGTGAGTATATTTTATGGATATGGTGAAAAGAAGGAGAGTAAATTAATGGAGTTGATTAAAATTTTCTAGAATGAAAATTGTGATTTTACTAGATAGAGGAAAAGATGTTTTATTTGGAGTTTATTAAAAAGAGAGTTTTCTAGAAATATAAAGAGTATATTTTTGGAGAGATTTAAATATTTTTAGAAAGTTCATAAATTGTGGTGATGGATTTTTTGGCAAGAAATTTCTAGAAAAGAGTTTTGTTTAAATTATTTGAGAGAGAGCAAGTTGTTTAGTTTTATCTCTTTTGGAAAGAAATAAAATAGTTTTGAGAGAGGACAAGGAAGAAATGAGATTTTTGATAAGGAATAAATTAGAGAAAATTAGAAATAATATTTTTGGAGAGTTTTAAATGTATGATTTTATGTGAGAAGATTTCTAGAAGGAATATTATTTCGAAGGAAAATTGGTGCATTAAAAGGTATGATTTTATGTGGGAAAGGTTTCTAGAGGAAACAATATATTTTAGAGAGATGGTATATTTTTGATGTATGATTTTATGTGAGAAATGTTTATTTGGTGAAATATGAATTTTAGAGAGAAATTATGGAATATTGCATGAGCATGATTTTGAGCATGTGACACTGAGCACGTACGCGATACGTCACCGGACGTGAAATTGAATAACTGTTAATGAGAAAATAGAGATGAGAATGAAAATGAGTTTCGAAATGCGAAATGAAATTTTTGAGAAATGAAATGAGATTCTTGGGAAATGAAATGAAATGAGATATGATGAGATGATTTGTTTGCCACCTCAAATTCGCGGAGAGAATTTGGAGGAATGGTTTTGATTGCGGTAGTGCAGCGAAAGCGCCACTTCCAGTTCGCGGAGAGAACTAGGATGTTGGGCTAAGCGTGCACAACACACGGTGAACGGACTTGCAAACAGGCTGTTAAGTTCGGTGATGCAAGACGACCGGGACTGTGTCGTGTGAGTCGCGGGGTAGACGGACCGTGCAAACAGGCTGTTAAGTTCGGTGATGCACGATAACCGGAACCTCGAGCGGAAAGATTGGTACCGTCAACTGAGAGGAGGCGTAAACGGACCAATAAACTTTCAGAGCGGTGGGAGATGATGAAATTTGAATAAGAATGCCGAGAGAGGCACCGAAATGAAAAAACCGATTTTGGGGAAAACGGATTGATAAATGAGTTAAGTTTGAGAAACTGGATGAGTAATTATTTTGAGGAAATGACACGTGGCACCGTTTGAGATTCTGAAATGAGATATTGTTTTCTGCGCATGTTTACTCTGATCCGTATAGACACGCTTGATGAATTGCATGGTTTACTGTTTACAAGTATTATATACTGTTTATGAACTTATTGTTCTAGAATTGCTACTTAGAAGTTTAGCATAGTGAACTACTGGGCATTGCTCACGGTGTTGCATTCATGTAACCCTGGCATAATACCATGATGTTGCCTGTGAGACTCGGATGTATTATGTCAGATTATCCAGATGGACAGGAACAATACTATGGGGACCAGCCCTATGGAGCAGGAAATGCTGCCGGAGTGGGGAATGACCCGGCGCAGGGATAGACGAAGACCTAGAACCACCCCGGTTATTATTTATATAGTGTTTGAGGACATTATTATTTGTATTAAAGTTTGGGATTAAACTTTATTATGGTTTGTAATAATAATTAACGTGCCCAAATCTTGGGGGCGTTACATAAGCACCCAGAAAATGAGAAATTTCTTATCCAGAATACCACTTAGGGCATCTCTAGTGGACTACCTAAAAGAGTATCCTAAAGTGCCCTAACTAGTTAGCTAAGAAAAACTCAAAAAATGGTCTCCAGTGGACAAAAAATGACTCTCTAAAATCCTAGGTGTCACCCCCTCACTCCCTAAAGTGCCCCAAGTTAGGACATCTCTAGTGCACTACCTAAAATCACTAGCTAAAGTGTTCTAACTAGTTAGCTAAGAAAAACCTCAAAAATTGGTCTATAGTGTACAAAAGTTGGCTCCCTAAAATCCTAGGTGGCACCCCTCACTACCTAAAATGCCCTAAGTGACTACCTAAATTTGGGGAGGGACTTAAGGAGAGAGAAAGAGGAGAGAGATAGAGAAAAGGGAAGGAGAGGAGAATTTTGTGGGACCACTTGGCACCCCTCACCATTTAAATGGGTCCCACTCTAAAAGATAATGAACATTTTTAGGGAGCCCTATTAAAGTGCATTTCTTCTTAGCTAGCTACCTAAGTTCTTAGCAAACAAAATAGGGTCCCACATGTGCTTAGGTGTACACTTTAGGGAGCATTTTTTAGGTAGTGCACTAGAGATGCTCTTACTACCTAAATTTGGGGAGAGACTTAAGGAGAGAGAAAGAGGAGAGAGATAGAGGAGAGAGATAGAGAGAGAGAAGGGAAGGAGGAGAGAGAAAGAGGAGAGAGATAGAGAGAGAGAGAGAGAGAAGGGGAGGAGGAGAGAGATGGAGAGAGAAGGGAAGGAGGAGAGAGAATAATTTTAAGGAGAGAGAGAGAGGAGAGAGAAAAGAAAGACTTAAAGTTAATGAATATAAATATAGGTAGTCCACTAAAGTGCATTCTTCATTATCTAGCTAACTAAGTTCTTAGCTCTTAGCATATCTTTTTGTGAACCGTAGGTAAATGGTTGATGAGGACTATGGGGGAAGAAATCACGAACCATCTGTCCTTGAAAATTCAAGTCTGTTATGGAATTGGGTAGTAATGCATCTTTTTCCTGACCAGGAAAACAAAAATGAAACATGTATAACAAGTAGCTCCAACACTATGTGAGTGTACTGGAGACTTGTTGGAAACTTTTGTTGTACATGTATCCTTGTAGCCAAGAAAATTCAATGCATACATTTTAGACCCGTGCAACGACAGCATTGTTTACCAAAAGATGAAAAGAAGACTACATTCCAATGGACTATTAAACAATTATACATATCTATATAATCTAGAAAAAAATGCTAGTAATATATATTTTGTGTATATATGTGGTCCGATAAAAATGCATTGATATATATATTCACATTTTAATTGCAAAAGAAGAAGTTCAAGGTTCGTATATCTAACACATTCAGTTTTAGATTGATGAGAGTGGAAGAGAATACGAGATTCATGTTCAATATTCAATATCCACCTAATAAATATAAATTTGTACGAATTCGGTTTCCTGTAAAAAATAGCTTAGCTATTACGACGTCTAAAAGGTTGTGTTGCGCACACAAATACCAGAGTGATACATCTCTAACTTCTAAAGACTTTGGACGAGTTGCAACTTTCTCTACTCAAATTGTGAAACCCGAGCTTACATTACGTTGCGAGATGCAACTTTCCCTTCATTTTTCTAAAATGAAATGGGGAGAATTTTTATGTTTCATGTTTATATGAACTTGCTGTATCTTGCACAAAACTATAAATAGGTTGAAATTAGATTAGAAATCCAGGATTTGGCTTTGCTTTTGTTTGCGAGCTCTCTTATAATATTTATTAATTTGATTTTGGGAGTGCAAACCTCTGTAATTCAAAGGTAGGAACACATATAATTTCGTGATTATTGTAACATAAATAAAAATATTATGAGACTTTTAAAGTTTGGAATACGGCTACTCTATTCGCTCCTAGATCCAGTCACTGTCCACCGTCTTATCTACAACTAGGTGGTTGGTTTCATGGACAAGTTCTTAAAGTTTCTCGTTCAATGCTTGGATTTAAGTCTCCATCTATAGTCTCTGAGTAAGTCTAAACAAGCTCTTCCGTACCTTTTAAAACATGATTGGACTTTACCTTCGGTCTAACATAAATAAAAATATTATGAGACTTTTTAAATTTTGGAATACGGCTACCCTATTCGCTCCTAGATCCAGTCACTGTCCACCGTCTTATCTACAACTAGGTGGTTGGTTTCATGAACTAGTTCTTGAAGTTTCTCGTTCAATGCTTGGATTTAAGTCTCCGTCTATAATCTCTGAGTAAGTCTAAACAAGCTCTTCCGTACCTTTAAAATATGATTGGACTTTACCTTCGGTGCCAACAAATGTACAATGAGTCGCCCCCCAAATATGACCTTGCAGTGCTGGTAGCAATATTATCCACTAATTAATGCAACAAAAGAAGCAATCTGGATTCTGGGTCAAAAGTGCAATGGATAACTCCTTCAGAGAACGCTACATATATGAATTTCATACCCATCCCAAACTACATGCTACAATTCATTGACAAAACTCATCCCCAAATTGTCTCCAATGGCTTCCAAGTACACCCTTTCTCCCTCTTCTTTTTCCCTCTCCTATCTCTCCACTTCCACTTCTCAACAGCACAAGGTTTTGTGAACTCTGTTTATTGGTTCCCTGACAGTGGTCTAACAGCCTCAGACATAGACTCCACTTTGTTTCACCCACATATTCTGTGCTTTTGCTGATCTTAATTCCAATACAAACCAAGTCACAGTTTCCTCCTCAAACAATGCCCCATTTTCTCAGTTCACCAAAACTGTCCAGCTTAAAAACCCTTCTGTCAAAACCCTTTTGTCCATCGGCGGCGGTTCCTCCGACAAGACTGCCTTCGCTTCCATGGCTAGCCAATCGGCTTCTCGGAAAAGTTTTATTGATTCTTCTGTAAAATTGGCAAGGTATGTATTTTTGGAAATTGAAGAAATCAATCCTGGATTGAAAGTTAGATTAAGGTTTTCTTCATTTAATTGTTTTCTTTATTCAGCAAATTAGTAATTGGTTGTGTCTGAAAAAAAGAAGCTTTGTTTAGTTGAGAGATGCCAGCTTAAACGACTTGTCTTTGTCCTAAGGCGTCAATTACTAGTCCCATGACTTTTGCTAAAGGTTAGTACAAGTTCTTGAATGGATTATTTGATTTTATCATCTTTCATTTTATCATCATCTTTTACGAATAGATTTTATCACACTAGATTTTATCAACTATTTTTGAAACTCATAGTGGTCCACAACTATTTTATCACTTAGATTTTATCTATTGGGAAAATAAGGTGATTTTATCACACCCCTTCATAAAATACCAACTAAAATCAACTTTCCCATTTTATCTCATAAAATCTATTCAAGAACTCCCCCTAAAGATACACCAAACTTTTAGACTCCACCCTAAGTTTTTGGGTACCGCCACCTTAAGTTAGATGACTACGAGAGAAACTTTTTTGGGTACTGCCACCCTAAGTTTTTCTCTTTTTTGGTACTTTTCCGAAGTAGGAGTACTAAAAAAGAGAAAGACTTAGGTGCCGGTTGGGTACTACCGTGGTACCCAGCGCGCATCACAACTGTTTAAAATTCGGACCGTACAAAACACTTTTTGACAACTGTGATGGGACATTGCGGATACCACGTAAGACGCCACGTGTTACCCTATGTGCACCCAAGTTTTTCTTGATGATCAACTACCCTTCCATTTTGCCACAACTTGAAATTTCTTTCCTCTTTCTTAATAATTTTTTTTTCCCATCAAGTTATTTTGGACCACTCTAGAATGATTTGGTAATCCATGTATCTCGTGCTCTAGACATTTATGAGACTTGTGATTTTATCTTCAGTTGCATTAAACCGGCCAAAAAAATTAAAAAAAAAGAAGAAGAAGAAGAGACTCATACCACTTTAGAATACGGTTTATCGTATTATTGGTCTCACATGATAGGTTAACCACTCTTTTTATTTTCTCACCAAATGTGTAATCTTTTTATGGTCAATCAAATGTGTATTTTAGTGACTCATGTAACCTTTTTGTGGTTTTAATATTTGAAACTCTAATCCGCTCTCAAAACGGTAATATAGAAATTCAAAGGCCCACATGGGTTTCAGAAAATTGTGAGTTCGAGTCGTGTTATCGACGCTCCCTTGAATATTTATAATTCAACTGGCTCCTGCTGGTCCACTTGGTCCAGGGTCGTTAGGACAGTAACTTTGGCTATTACAAATACAAATACCCAGTGTGCCTGTAACATTGATCATTTGCAAATACTATAAAATTTCTCAATCTCTCATAGGTCCATTTATGACTTATAAATAGTTAACTACCCAATGTAACAGGTCATATGGGTTCCATGGCTTGGATCTTGACTGGGAGTACCCACAATCCACTTCAGAAATGGCCAATCGATCTGGGTTCCCTCCTCAAGGACCTCAACGAGTGGCGAGCCGCAGTGGCAACCGAGGCCAAAACCACCGGAAAACCACCATTGCTTCTAACCGCGGCCTTCTACTATGCTGCAAGCATTAATGGGCTGAACTATCCGGTCCAATCCATAGCAAATAGCCTGGACTGGATCAACTTGATGGCGTATGACTTCTACGATCCTTCATGGGCTAAAGTGACCAATTCACATGCAGCCCTATATGATCCGGCGGGCCCAATTAGCGGAAGTTACGGAGTTAAATCTTGGATCCAGGCCGGGATGAGCCCAAAAAAGTTGGTCCTCGGAATGCCGTTTTACGGGTACGCGTGGAAGCTCGCAAAGGCTAATAACCATGGGCTTATGGCACCTGCTAATGGGCCGGTTGGGTCGGATAATGGAGCATGGGTTATGGGCAGATCCAGCGGTTCATAGCCGATAACAAGGGCACAACACTAGTGTACAATGCCACAATTGTATCAAACTATTTGTATGCTGGAACAACTTGGATAGGGTATGATGGCACGCAGAGTATCTCTGCCAAGGTTTCATATGCTAAGCAAAAAGGGTTGCTTGGTTACTTTGCTTGGCATGTTGCAGCTGATAACAATTGGGATCTCTCAAAACAAGGTACGTAGGTCTTATTTTTACCATACGTTTTAATACACTTTTAAAACCTTAACGACAACCCAGTAGGCTGATTTTAGATTTTTCTAATGCTAATTATATATATCTTTTCTAATGGTGTGGTTTTTGTTTTCATTGCAGCCAAACAAGCATGGGGGCATGAAACTCACTGCAGAAAGAAATATAATTATGGAAGAATTAACAGAATAAAAAGGCTTAGTTATAAGCTGATGAGCTACTTTGAATAATGTTGTTGAATTTATGATAATAACATTTATAACAAATTTGTTTGGTTCATTCTCGGTTGTATCGATTTAACTAAAAAAGAGAAATGGTAGATTTGAGGATTATTAAGGTACATGAAAAGTTTACTCGGATATGTCCGTGAACCCATTCATTTCTCTTTTCTGAACGTTGTCACGGAAATTTATAATGGATCCTACATTATCGGCAGATTTTTCACATGCATAATTGCTCCTTCATCTATGGGGTCGTTGAGAGGAAGCATCGATACGAAAATAATGCCAGGTACGTAGAACCGCAGAAGGGGTTCAAGTGGTCAATATCAAAACACATGACCTGCATTACGGGCAAGTCTCCCTTTCGAACCAAAGCATTAATTCTGTAATGTATGAATGTCTTATGTCTACTTCATTACAACTCACAGAGCCATTTAAATCACACATATCGACATTGGTGGGGACATGGACTAGTAGAAAAATGTTAGCGGATATATATGTTGGATTAGGGTGAAAAGCTTCAAAGACATTTCATTCACGTCTTGACCTATGAAAAATGCTAGGGTCACATCTAATTAGCCACACATATGACGTGCCATATATGGGAAACTCTAGGGTTTGATTTGTTGTGATGCCTCCCCGGCCCGAGGATTCATGAGAGAGAGAGAGAGAGAGAGAGAGGAGAGAGAGAGAGAGAGAGAGAGAGAGAGAGAGAGAGAGCTTGGTGGTGGGTAACAAGTTGCAGTGGCGGAGCCAGGATTGAGAATCCCGGGGGGCCGAGTTCAGGGGCGGCTCCAGGATTTTCATCTAGCTCTTACAAAAGCTGTATGCAAAGAAGTCGTCTAATTCCCTTCAATTTTTTAGTATTTCCACATTGAACCTAATGTCAGACAACCATTATCCTTACATGTTTATTATATATGGGCACTCATAATTGCGCTAGGCTTGTTTTGTTTTGTTAGAGCTATAATAATTTGGTTCAAATTTAGTTGGAAACATTTATTTTAATTTCAAACGAGTAACTCAGTGTTGACAATAGCAAAGAAAATTTAATTAAATTTTCATTTTTTTCGGGCCCACCCCAGCCCTATGGTCCCTCTGCCCCTGACGAGTTGGGCACCGGTTCAAGGGTCGCGTTGATGTCGCCACTAGTGGGTAGCAGGCCCGGCCCCGACGTTGGGGTTGCCCAAGCCCGACTCAACTTTGGTTGCCCACTTACTATTAAGTAGAAAAAAATGTCAATAAGTCAGTAAAAAAAATCAAGAAAAATAACTATGAAAATGTAACCTCCGCCATAGTCCTTTATGATTAGTACGATTTGATTCAAACAAATATAAGACAATTTGCTTCCTATTTTAACTATGATTTGTGTGGAAAAATAATAAACCGCGTTAGCTTGCTCCTTTTTAAAAAAAGTTTCTACCGTTGGGATTTAAAAAAAAAATTAAATGTAAGAACATATCGCTAGCTTCTACATTATTGTTGTGTTTGTTAAATGTAAAATTTCTAATAAAGTAATTGAGTAGGGTGATTTTCATAAAATTGTAGATTAGGAGGGGAAAAAAAAGAGCCATATAAAACAATAGAGAAAAAAAAGGCAAAGAGGCTTTGACTAGTTTGATTTTGGTAAAATTGTGGATGGAGAGAAAAAAGAAGAGGCATAAAAACAACTAGAACGATACAGAAAAGAAATACAAAGAGCTTTCAATTAAAAAAGAAGGAAGAAAAGCAAAAATGATTTAGATAAAGGAAAAAAATACAAAGATCTTTGAATTAAAAAAGAAGGAAGAAAAGCAAAAATGATTTAGCTAGTAAAAGCGTGGGAATCTAAACCTGGCATCAAGACCCGGAGATTCTATCTACACTTCAGCGACCACCGAACCAAGTAGGAGTTCTATGCTCCTTATGGAAACTTTTTAACATTTATACATAGTCTCTAATTTTTATTTATTTTTAGTTGCCCCGGCACAGGGGGCTGCCCAAGCCCGGAGACTTGCGGGGCTTACCCCGGGGCTGGCTCTAGTGGGTAGTCAGCAGAGTTGATCGCCGCTGCCCTCTCCTCTTTCTCCCCTTGTTTCTTTCTTTGAGTTTTTTTTTTGTTAGTGAATAGCGTGGGCCCACTGCCTACGTGACACACCATGTAGAACTACGTTGTTAGGGTATGGCTAGTTGGGTGTGACCCTAACATTTTCGATCTACTAATGACTGATCTATGTGGCTTTTTGCCTTTTTTAGGCTACGTGTAATTTAGATACGATGACCCAAGTACCATCACATTATAAGTACCATCTAAGGTGACATCTATTCTCAGTAATTGAATGGGTTCCACATTTAAAAACTCCAATAATACATTTATAACGCATGGGAAAATATTTAAATAGTACTCGAAACATGATAACCTAAGCATTGAAGAATAAAAAATAAAACTTACCTTATTTGTTTGTAAGAAAACAATTTCCATTGAAATTGATTTTCTTGTATAGAAGGTATTAACAAGGACGACCCAGCATCTCCGCATGTCAATTGCAAACCTAGTCTTTGAGCTGTTTATCGAAAATCAATAGTTCAGATTTGCAAAGCATCCCACAGGTAAGATAATCTCAGCAAACCTGGTACACTAAAAATAGTTCTTTTGGACACTAGATGGCTGAGATTGTGTAAACGGCACTGATAAGCCATTTCCTATTAAAAATTGTATTTGGGCGCTTACTTTGAAAATTAAAAGGCAATAGTGGACCGGTTCCATATATACTTTATCTATCCCATTTTTATAGTCAATCTTTTCATTTTAGGATGTCCCAAAATACATGTCAACGTTACAAAGTTAAAGACGAAAGCTTTGAGTTTTACAAAAGTATCCTCCACAAAGAGGTATGACTACTTTGGAAATTTGAAATAGAAGTACAATTTTGGTAAAAAGGACCTATACTTGAAGTGTATTAAGTTTGTGTTTGCTTGCAAAGTTGGAACTTTCAAAATGAACTAAACTTGCGAGAAACGGATGAAGTTTGTGTTTACTTGGTCTATGGTGATGGCTGGATGACGAGGGGGTGATGGTTCACTTGGTTTATTTTACATATTCGTATACCTGCATAGGCCTCCAACCTAAGGATTTGGAAATGTCAAATTACGTGGCAATTTGACATCTTCAAAGTCGGTAGCTTCAAATTCTATCCAACCAATCTTAGATACAAGTTTGGAGTTGCTAATTCTTTTTTGGAAGTTTTGATTTGAAATGGTCACTCTTCCAAGTAAAAATAAATTTGAAATCACTGTCAAAATTGATATCGGATACCGAATTCACGTGCAATTTGACTTTAATTACTTCTAAATAAAAAGGATTGAGTGGCCTCGGCTATATTTTTTCTACCGTTCGAGATGCCACGACAATTTGACAGCTCTTGTTTGAGGGTCCTTGGTTGTATTCTTTTTATAATGTAGGGAGTCTCGGATCAACTTATGCGCACCTGAGATTAATTTTTTATAGCCCTTTCACTATTCCAAGGGGTAAAAGTGGAGTTTTCCCTGTATTATTATGTTGTAGCCAATGGCCATTGATCACATGTTGAGACCAATCAACATGACCTCTCTCTTTCTTTCTTTTGTATGACATCCTCTTCCTCTCAATTTCTTAAACAACAAAAAGAGGAGAAGAAGAGAAGAGAGGAAGATGATGGAGATATTTATGTCGGCTTGGACTCGGGGGAGGTGCTGTGCATAGCCGTGCTGTGCACCCCTCGGCCGTTGGATCGAGTTTTGGATGGCTCGGATGCGTTCGGCAATTTTTTTTACCGGTAAAAAATCAAAACACATCCGAACCGTCCAAAACTCGATCCAACGGCCGAGGGGTGCACAACACTATGCACAGCACGGCTGTGCACAACACCTCCCCCGCTTCCGGTAGTCTATGCTGTGCTTTTTAATTCACACATATCATAAGAAGTTATGTGCACGTCTTCTGTTAAAAAAAATGTGCACATTTGACTATTTCCAAGGGGTAAAAGTGGAGTTTTCCCTGTCTTATTTGTAGCCAATGGCCATTGATCACGTGTTCACCAGAAAAAAATTGGGTGCCGGTCGGGTAAGGCTACGTGATGTCCGAGTGCACATCTAGGACGTTCAAAAGTGTTTTGGACGGCCTAGATTCGTCTCAGTTTCTAAAATAAAGTCCACTCTTTTTGCCACTTTCTATTTCCAAGGGGTAAAAGTGGAGTTTTCCCTGTCTTATTTGTAGCCAATGGCCATTGATCACGTGTTCACAAGAAAAAAATTGGGTGCCGGTCGGGTAAGGCTACGTGATGTCCGACTGCACATCTAGGACGTTCAAAAGTGTTTTGGACGGCCTAGATTCCTCTCAGTTTCTAAAATAAAGTCCACTCTTTTTGCCACTTTCTATTTCCAAGGGGTAAAAGTGGAGTTTTCCCTGTCTTATTTGTAGCCAATGGCCATTGATCACGTGTTCACCAGAAAAAAATTGGGTGCCGGTCGGGTAAGGCTACGTGATGTCCGACTGCACATCTAGGACGTTCAAAAGTGTTTTGGACGGCCTAGATTCCTCTCAGTTTCTAAAATAAAGTCCACTCTTTTTGGACGGCCTAGATTAATTTTTTATAGCCCTTTCACTATTCCAAGGGGTAAAAGTGGAGTTTTCCCTGTATTATTATGTTGTAGCCAATGGCCATTGATCACATGTTGAGACCAATCAACATGACCTCTCTCTTTCTTTCTTTTGTATGACATCCTTTTCCTCTCAATTTCTTAAACAACAAAAAGAGGAGAAGAAGAGGAGAGAGGAAGATGATGGAGATATTTATGTCGGCTTGGACTCGGGGGAGGTGCTGTGCACAGCCGTGCTGTGCACCCCTCGGCCGTTGGATCGAGTTTTGGATGGCTCGGATGCGTTCGGCAAGTTTTTTTTAATTTTAATTTTTTTTACCGGTAAAAAATCAAACACATCCGAACCGTCTAAAACTCGATCCAACGGCCGAGGGGTGCACAACACTATGCACATCACGGCTGTGCACAACACCTCCCCCGCTTCCGGTAGTCTATGCTGTGCTTTTTAATTCACACATATCATAAGAAGTTATGTGCACGTCTTCTGTTAAAAAAAATGTGCACATTTGACTATTTCCAAGGGGTAAAAGTGGAGTTTTCCCTGTCTTATTTGTAGCCAATGGCCATTGATCACGTGTTCACCAGAAAAAAATTGGGTGCCGGTCGGGTAAGGCTACGTGATGTCCGACTGCACATCTAGGACGTTCAAAAGTGTTTTGGACGGCCTAGATTCCTCTCAGTTTCTAAAATAAAGTCCACTCTTTTTGCCACTTTTAGCATAAAAAATGATACAGACACACCATTTCAGCCACACTCTACCATACCCTCACTCACATGTGGGTGTGGGGACCACATATGGGGACCACCCACATGTGAGTGAGGGTGTGGTAGAATGGCTGAAAGGGCGTGTCTGTATCATTATTCTTTTAGCATTGTTTGACAGGTAGATCGAGATTTATTACCTTACCAGTCATGGATGATCATTTCATCCGAACAATGATACATACACACCCTCTCTATCACACTCTGTCACATCCCCTCTTACATGTGGGATACATACACACCCTCTCTACCACACTCTGCTACATCCCCTCTCACATGTGGGGTGGGTCCCTCTCTGTATCATTTTTTATTTCATCCAAAGAGAATACAAGGTAAAGATATTTGAAACCCATATCACAGTTGCTTGTAAATATCAGCCACAACTCTTCCATGGCACTCACTGTACCCACCCTTTTCCTCCTCTTTCTTTCCTCCAAATTCCCATGCTCAAGTGCTCAAACATGGATCCAATCCGGTTACTGGTTCTCCGGCAGCGAATTCCCCGTATCCGACATAAACTCAGCTCTCTTCACTCACCTCATATGCGCTTTCGCAGGCCTAAACTCTTCCACATACCAACTTTCCATTTCTGAATCAGATGCTCAATCCTTCTCCAACTTCACCTCCACTGTCAAACAAAAGAATCCAACTATCACGACACTTTTGTCCATCGGTGGAGGATCAGCCAATTCATCAACTTTTTCCTCAATGGTTAGCCAATCTGAGTTCAGGAAATCTTTCATTGACTCCTCCATAGAAACAGCCAGGTCTTATGGGTTTAATGGGGTGGACTTTTGTTGGGTTTCAGTAAATACTAGCTCTGATATGGCAAACATGGCCATCTTATTCAACGAGTGGCGATTAGCAATCGAATTAGAGTCTAGAAACTCAAGTGGGTCTCCAATTATCTTGACAATGGCTGTCCAGAAATCCCCATTGCTTGAAAATGCAAGTTTTCCTATCGAATCTATACAGAAGAACTTGAATTGGGTACATGTCATGGCATATGATTACTACATGCCTACTTGGTGGAATTATACTGCTGCCTTTGCAGCATTATATGCTCCAGAGAGTGACGTGAGTACAGATTACGGAATTAATACTTGGATTAACGGCGGGTTACCGGCTAACAAACTTGTTTTGGGTTTACCTTTCTATGGCTATGCTTGGACTCTTGTGAACCCAGATGTCAATTCAGTTGGTGCACCAGCTAAAGGGACCGCGATTACCGATGATGGTTCGATGAGCTACAAGGATATTAAGGGGTATATTCAGAGATATGGAGCTGTTACGGAATATAATGCAACTTATGTAGTGAATTACTGTGTCATTGGATCGAGTTGGATTGCTTATGATGATGTTGATGCTGTGAAAATTAAGGTTGCTTACGCGAAAAAGATGAATTTGCTTGGTTATTTTGTGTGGCAAGTCCCGTATGATGACGATTGGGTACTTTCTCAGGCAGGTGAGTTTTATACACCCGTTGTGTTGCCCTTTTATCCAAGCAGAGTACACTATTTCAATGTAACCTGTAATACTGGAGAACAATTCTCAGATCAATTAAGTGTTGCAAATATTTCACTAACCTTAAGGTTTTGGATTCAAGTCTGATTACAACCATTTTTTAACATTCCCCTTTCCTAACACTCATCAATAGGTACCAACTGGGCTTTGGTTTATTTTGTCTTGGTACACTTATTTTCTTTGCTTTCATATTCTTTAAAGATTCACAATCTAACGTGTCTGAATTTTCATCGCAATTTGAAATTACGTTGAATTGACAAAGTATCCTGCTACTTCTTCCTCATAGCTTCACACGTCGCAATGGTGTGCATCCTTGAGTGTGCAGCCAATACTTCTGGACGCCGAGTTATCGGAAAAAAAAAAGGGAACACAATTTTCGTCAGGATGATTCTCCCTTAAAGTCTTTGTTGTTGAACCTAATTGGGGCAACATATGTGATCATTCTGTTTTTACATAGGAAAAAAAGAACTACATATGAATAGCTTGTTGATTTTTGTCTCACATTTCTCTCAAATGTACAATCTCGTAGCACAAGAAGCTGGGAAAGATCCTATAAACAAGAGACACTCGTTGTTGCTAGTAATCTTGCTTCCAACCGCAGCCACAGTAACCCTATTACTAGTTTATGCGACGTGGTATCTGCGTAAAAGAGCACGTAGAAACAAAGGTAAGTTCTTCAAGTTGTTCCTAAATCATTTCCCTTCACCCTTTTAATGCCAAACTTTGATTTTCTGCATGTTTTTCGTTGGTTACAGGATTGATGGACGAAGAAAAAGAATCCCAATCCTTATTCAAAACTACTATGGCATCTGCTGGAAATGCAAATGGTCCTAATTTGCTAGTATTTAGTCTCACTGACCTTGTAAAAGCTACAAATAATTTTTCATTTGAAAATAAACTTGGTGAGGGTGGATATGGACCTGTTTACAAGGTAATATGATTCGGCTTTGCATAAATGCGCGAAAACAAAACAAAATACATAATGTGGTGAAATAATCAATTTTAACGGTGTCTGTTTTGCCTACAGGGTATATTGCATAATGGACAAGAAATAGCAGTAAAGAGACTTTCAAGGACTTCTACACAAGGATTTGAGGAGTTCAAGAATGAAGTTATGCTTACTGCTAAACTGCAGCATGTAAACCTTGTAAGAGTTCTGGGATTTTGCACTGAAAAAGAAGAACAAATGTTGATCTATGAATACATGCCGAACAAAAGCCTGGATCACTATATCTATGGTAAGCAATCTTTAATGCTTCTAAGGCATAGTTTCCCTAAGATAAACCGCTGATTTTACCTCGTGAGGAAAGGATTTGCTCAAATCAACTTGTTTCCCATTGGGTGGAGCAAAGTTAGCTTTTATCAACTTCAACTTTTACTAACTTTAGCTTTTATGGAATTTCCCGTTTTATTTTATGGGAAACTCAACCTAAATTATAATGGTGAATGATTTTTAACATGAGGTATCACATTAGTTTTAACTATCTAAATCTGTTTCACTTAGATCCAATCAGGGGATTACTTTTAGATATGGAAAAACGAGTTCAAATCATTGAAGGTATTACTCAAGGGCTCTTGTACCTCCAAGAGTACTCAAGATTGACAATAATTCATAGAGATTTGAAAGCGAGCAACATTTTATTAGACAATGAGATGAAGCCCAAGATTGCGGACTTTGGCATGGCTAGAATTTTCCAAAAAGATGAATTCGAAGCAAATACAGGCCGAATTGTTGGAACATAGTAAGTGAAATACTTCCTCGAATACACACGTGCATTTTTCTCAACACTAATCTAGTTATCTGTTGTTGTTGTTGTTTTTTTTTTTTTTTTTCACTTGTGCAATATTGCAGTGGTTATGTACCTCCCGAATATGTAAAACATGGCATATACTCCACCAAATCAGATGTCTATAGCTTCGGTGTTCTGCTTTTACAAATCATTAGCGGAAAGAAGAATAATTGCACACATGGCCTGCACGAAAACTTAAACCTCCTAGAACATGTAAGTTGTTCTACAAACTGTCACATGGACATCTCGACTTGAATATTTTCCTGTGAACTCTAAATATGGACTACATTGAATTACTTCAGGCATATGATCTGTGGAACTGTGGCAAAGGCATGGAGTTCATGGATCCAACGCTCAACGATACATATTCATCGTGTAAATTGGTGAGATGCATGCAAATAGCTTTGCTGTGTGTCCAAGTAAATCCAGCTGATAGACCTTCCATGTTGGAACTCTCATCGATGCTGAAAAATGAAACTGCTGCCATGAACACTCCCAAAAGACCTGCTTTTTCTACAAGAGGAGATGAAGATGAAGTTCATGAGTCTACACCACAAGAAGAAATTTGGTCAGTTGATGGTGCATCCATTACCCAGATGGTAGCCCGATAAAGGTTTATACTCCTTTTTCTCATGACTAGAGTAGCCCCATAACAGTTCGTTTTTTTCCAATAAGATTTCGCATTTGTTGGCATATCATCGTCAAATTTGTATGAACATGGTTACTCCTATTCCTTAAGTGTATATTATCTGGATTAGAACTTGTCTTGCTTTAATTTCGTGAATCGGCTCTGGAATAAGCATGTGCTCCTTTCAAGTGTATTTCCCCACATGCAGGTTCCATAATAAACACCATGGCCAAAGAAGACAAGAGGTTAAAATTTTTGTGCTAGAGCTGCTACGTGATAGTTCATCAAAGGTTCAAGAACACATGAGCTAGCTATCTTCAATATAGTTTACTCTGGAAATTTTTGTGATCATTCTTTGACCGGCCAGGTATAATCAATGGATCAGCAATCAAAATGGTTGAAAGTTCTCACCGTTTTTATGGCCACAGGGGTGTTGACGCTGAGACATATGCTGATGTATCAACTTGAGTTCGAAATCTGAAGCTTACTGGTTTAAGATTATGTTTAAGTGACCAATTTTTAAAATCTTTTGCAGTTTACTTGTTACCGTACAAAATGTGATGCAATGTGATAAAAGCCATTTTTTGTCTACTCAAAATCGAATTACTCCAGAAAGGATTTCATTGCAACCAATAAAATAATAATAAATACTCATAAGTAATACAATGATTTCAAAACTATATTTCGAATCCTAGTACAATAATCTCTGTGCACAGGAAGAAATTTGTTCAGTTAATGTTCCAACTATGTCCCAAGTCATGCCCAGATGACATCCATCTTTAGTTCTTTCATTATGCAAAAAATTCTTCGTCCAAGTGATTAAACACGTTTTCTTATTTTTTCTCGTATCCATTTAGTGTCATCGATCAAAGGAGCAGTACTACTGTCTTGGAATTGCGGGAAAAAAAAATTTGTTCATAAGGTGATTCTTTTTTTTTTTTGTTTTGATACTTCGGAAATATTAATAGAACTTAAAACAGAGAGTCAAGCTGCATCATAGCAGCAGGAAGTTGGTTACAGTACTTAGAACCCTAAGCAAATAGGCATTAACATAAGCCTATGAGTGAACTTAAAAGAGTTTGCAGAGGTAAACATAGGAATTAATCCAATATTTGACGGAGATTGTTACAAAATCATATGAATCACGTGATTGTATGGCGTGATTTCTTGCCGTAATTAGTTGTACGAGCTATACGAGATAGACTAGGATCCTTGTAATTATTCTATGTAATATTTGTTTTCCTTTCTTAGTCCTAAACTTTAGGATCTAAATTATGTACATTCGGGTATATTATGCCCAATTATTGAATGGAAAAGTTAAGCCTTTAACCAACAAACTCATTCTCTGGTTTCTCTTGTTTTGTACATGGTATCAGAGCCAGGCAGAAAATCCAAAGCAAACCCAAAATCATACTACCACAACCAATCTCAATACCACTAGCCTCTTTCCCAATCAAAAAAATCACCGCCTGATTATCAAAAAAATCACCAAAAACCACCACATACTCCAATCACCGAAAGCATTCTTCCAGGATTTCAAACTCCACCGATTAATCCGTATCATCTTTCTATCTCGTACAAAATCACCACCAAACAGGGGCGGAGCCAAGGGGGGTCAAGCGGGGTCACTTGACCCCACTGAAGTGTCAAATTTTAATAGGATAGGTATAATATTTTTTAGAATTTTGTAGTTTTGCCCCTTGTATATGATATTTTTTGCCCTACTACTTGCCCTCTCCCTTTCCAAAAAAAAAAAAATTGCGCCCCTCCCTTTTCAAAAAAAAAAAAATTGCCCCCCTCCTTACCACTCACCACACCAAATAATTTTCCCTCTAACTTTCTACTTCTCTTCGCCCCTCCTTACCACACGGTCCACACCCAATAATTTTTTCTCTATTCTAAGTCTCGCCAAACTCCACGGCAAAAAACAGAAGGCAGCAAAAATCTGGAGCCCTTTGAAGTTCGAACTGAACGAAATCCCCTTTCATCTCCCAATCTCCGGACTCCATCTCTCCCCCGTCTCTCTCTCGTTTAATCTCCTCAGTCCTCACTATGGCACGAATCTTAATCTACCTTCCCCATCAGGCCATCACCATTATCAAGTAAAAAAAAGTTTCTTAGTCTCCAATTTGAAACCCTAAACTATTGTGTTTGGGGAATTTTTGGTTGGTTTATTAAATTGTGATATTTTCTTCTCATTCTCTTGGAATTATAGACTTTTAAAGCTTCAGAACCCCGATTAGTTTGATATTCACGAAAGGTTGCTACAGCCTACACGAAAGGTTGCTACAGCCTAAATTGTGATATTTTCTTCCGGTACTGAGCTTTTGGCACTTTCGGATCAATTTGAGAGTTTCATCATTGATATGCGGTCTAGTGTCGAGTTTTCAAACTTGAAAGGAATTGGTGATGTTTCTCGAAAGATGGTTGAGACCCGAAAAGATATAGGGTATCCATTGGTTTTCAGGCTTTTGACGACTTTGGCTCTTGCTTTACCTGTTGCTACAGCTACAGTAGAAAGAGCATTTTCTGCCATGAAGATTGTGAAGAATCGGCTTCGTAACCGAATGGGTGATCAATGGTTGCATAATAGCTTGATTGTGTATATTGAGAAGGATATTTTTAATAGTATCACAAATGAGGCCATTATGCTACGATTTCAAAATATGAAAAATCGCCGGGGTCACTTGTAAACGCTGTTATAGGTTTTAAATCGATATCTGCTTAGCTACTTTTTGTTGGCATTCAAGTGTAGCTTTTTATGGTCGGTTGTGGACACGGTTATAGGTTGTATATCTAAGTTACTTTTTGTTTGGCATTTCATTGTATCTTTTGGGGAATCAATTGTAAATGAAATCATATGTTATTAACAGATATCTACTTAATTTAACTCCTTTCTATTTTTTTTTTTTTTGTTCTATTATCCTGCTGTAAGAATTTGACCCCACTGACATTTAGTTCTGGCTCCGCCCCTGCCACCAAACCATATCCTATGAAACTGTATCATCTATCTATCTCACCACCGCCATGACAACTGAATCATCTACAAAACCCTCTGCCAAATCTGAATCGTCCCAAATCGTTCATATTCAATCCGAAACCTCTGGTTTCAAACCATCCATCATCCTTACCGAATCCAACTATGATGTATGGTCTCAAATCTTGGAGATGCAGATTGCCGAACATGAAAAGATTGAGTATATTGTGGGTCAAACACCTGAACCGAAGGAAACTGATGCTTCCTACGGGAAGTGGTATGCA
>OY978217.1:40115445-40252945 GCA_963854785.1 Vaccinium vitis-idaea | reverse complement strand
CAGTTGATAATGCATTCGATAGGTCATAACCCAAACATTTAGTCATCAAGTTTGCATAACAAAAAAAATTCCATGTCCCTTGTTTCCCTGCCCCCCATTTTCTTGAGAATTGTCATGTTCGGTATACGTTTCCATGTCGCCTGCAGTGTCTGTGTCTGTATCGGTAATACAAATCACGTTTATCGATTTTGTTTGATATGCTTTTGAAACACATCTATATTGAGATTTTTTTTTTTTAAACACTAGATTAGAATCCATTTTTCCCAACAGTGATGTGTCAAAAAACATATAAAATGAGATCCGATCAACAGGATTTTGACGTGACTTATGTCCTCATTGAACTATAAAAGGTGAACAGTTCCAGTCATCGGAGTTAGCCCGGGAAGAATCCACAAAGAGCCCAGCAGGACTATTCAGGAGCTGGATTCATTTACTTAATGAATCGGTTTTTCACCTTCTTTTTTTCTTCTCGCTTGGGTTAAGCTGATGGGTCCCACCAGTACGCGTGGTGCGCCCCGTCAGGTATTGTGTTTGAGGTTCTCAATTTTGGTAACGTAGACTTTCTAGCCAGCAACAAAATGCTTGATATTAGTTACTAGCACATATGGAACAAGGCCACAGAGTAAATAATTCGCGCATCAATTCTCAACCAAAGTAAAGTATAACCAGCAATAATTGAGAACCAGCAACAATTGAGAACAAACAGATTATTCAAATTGACAAAGATAAGGAGGAAAACAGATTTTTCACAGAACCCAGAATTACATTAAAACAAAGAACTTTTTTTCCATATATCCCTTCAAGGCTTCAACTATCACACATTTCTTTACTTTCTCAAATACTTCAAAAGCCCTCAAATACTTCAAAACCCTTTAACAAGCCTTAGTTTTTCATACATTCAAAAGCCAAAGTTTTCAAGTCAAGATCAAGGAGCATTCGTTCAAAGCCATTCAAAGGTCCAAGAAGGAAGCTCGTTCAATGCTTTTCAAAGGTACAAACCATTGGGCTCAAGCCAGTCTCTTATACTGGTTTTGAGTTCAGTCGACCACAAATAACAAAAAAACAAAAAAGTTGAAATCTCCAGGTTAGTGCTGTACGACACTATGCATTGTTGTACAGGACTAACCCTCAAGGAGATACATTTTGATATTTTTCTTCTTTAGATTCACTAATACCACAAAGGTATAGGGTGTCTTTTATTCATTCATACTCACTAACATGTTGTTTTGAGCATTCCCCCTTTATATCCAGTACCACACGGCACTAAGCCGTATAATAAATTCAAAAACTCCTTTTTTCTCGGGCAATGTTCAAAACAATGATTTTTCTTCCGAGTGTTTTCTATTAATTGTCTTTTCTACTTGTTCATATTCATGTAGATCTATCAGTTTCCATTATTCAATATTACCTGTTATTATGTGAACAAAGTTAAGCAATAAAAAGATTTTTCAAAATCCCACAAGCATTTAGTAAAGGCCGATTTTCTATCTCAGGGAGGGGGGCTTAAAAACCTTCCCCTCGTAACCTGGCCCCCGAATATAGAATTCTCTGTTTTCTATAGACCAAATCCCTTTCCAAATTAGCAGCACAGGAGTCATTCAATTCAAATTTTTAAATGGTTTCTCGGGTCATAAATCATTTTCCAAAATAAAAACCCGGGTGGTGACTCTGAAAAACTTTTCAAAATCAAAATTTTTTTTTGGTGGCACTGTCTACACCTCATCTATTTGAAATTAAAAAAATCCCTTATTGTTAAGGGAAATAACTATTTTACTCTCGTTTAAAAAAATTGGCTTACAGCTCTTCTCCCTTCTCTCTCACTTCACTCCTTAGAAGATCGATCGATCGATCAACCATCAACCATGTCTTCTCAAAGAAACCATATTCTCTGTGTGTGTGTGTGTGTGTGTGCCTTTTTTCGTGAATCATATTATATGCGGTTTTACCATTTTTTTATTCCTTTTTTCCATGAATCAGTGATTTCGTATGTGTCAACTATTAAAATTTGGAGCATTTTTTTTTCCTGAGAATTGAACTCATTTTGGTCCCCCATTACTAGGATTGGTACCCCATTACAGAGTCAATAACTGACATTGTTTTTTTTTTTTTATGTATAAATTTTACTCATTGTATATCCAACAGTTAAACTAGTGCTTTACCATGGAAGGTATATAATTGAGGGACCCAAGGAGGCTAATATTGGTGGGAATGTGTCCCCCATTCCCATTGACCCAGACTTGATGTCGTTCTGAAATGGAGGCTTTAATTAAAGAATTAGGGTGCCCAAAATACTGTGAGGTTTAAAACAAGGCTCCAAGTAAAACTGTGGATGATGGCTTGGTGAGTTTAAAAGGTGATAACCAAATTTTTGAAATGTTTAAAATGCAAGATGATGTGTTTGTCTGTCAGGAGGTCTCTTGTTTGACTAAGGATGATGGACTTATACTTGATAATTAATCCTGGATGTGTGTGTGTGTGTGTGTGTGTGTGTGTGAGAGAGAGAGAGAGAGAGAGAGAGAGAGAGAGAGAGAGAGAGAGGAGCATTGTGGTAATGCTTATGTGGCAGCTACTTGGACGCCTATATGGAACATAAGGATTAATTTAATTAGTTTGAAGGTAACGATGTAGTTTCCAGTCAAAGTGTACGTCCGTCAAAATTTTACTCAATATCTTTTAGTTTCTAGTCTTAGTATTTATTAGCCTAGTAATTGTAGTTTGAAAGTTGTGTCTTGACCCTCTAGTAAGTTGTGTCTTTGTTTTAATAATAATCTAGGTATTTGAAAGGTCCAGTTGGAAATTGTGTATACTTTATTAAGTCTTGGAAGTGTAATCTTGCAATGTCTATAAATAGGTGATCTACTGAAATGAAATGGAGGGTTTTGAGTTTATGAAACTATTGAGCAAATGCATCTTGCTTGGAGTGAGTGATTCATCCTGTAATCAAGCGAATGGCTTGGTCACGTCGAGTGGCATTTGCTAGCCTCGTTTGAGTGACATCCCGGGACTATCACCACCCTCGCAGGTCTCGGCCTGCATCACAGAGAGAGAGAGAGAGAGAGAGAGAGAGAGAGAGAGAGAGAGAGAGAGAGAAGGAGGGGGGGGGGGGGGTGGAGTAGGGAACGACTATAGAGGAGAGAAAAAGGAGACTGGTTTAATGAAGGAAATGAGGTTTTGTTGGAATAATTGTAGTGTGGCTCCGATCCACTAAGGGAAAGTGGAGGATGGTCCCATGAGGTGGGAAACATGTGTGGAGCACTTGCCCATTAATTGAAGGGGGAAGACCTCAGTGTTGCTCCTGAGTGGAGCACTTGTTCTTAATGGGCTTTGACCCCATCCATGAGGTGTATTCCAATGCTCCTTGTATGGCTATGAGAATAGCCTCTGCCTTTGTATTTGAGTATCACCCACAGAGGAGTGGTCTTGGTGTTCTCTAGTATAGAGACTTGTATCACCTAGAGAGTGATTTGTATCTCTATGAGGGAGATTTGTGAGGTCTGTTTTGTATGAGCAATTTGTAGAAAATCAGAGAGTCACTACAACAAAAATGATAAACCGTGACGAAATTCTGGTGACGAAATTAATTTTTGTCTCCTATATGACTATTTTGAGAGGAAAAATATAATTCGTCTCTAATTGGGAGGACAAACAAAAAAAAGGTGACGAAATTTTATTTCGTCTCTAAACTTGTGGAAGAATGGAATTTTTGGTGACGAAAATATTTTTTTTGTCACTAATATGATTTTTTTGGTGACGAAAATATTCTTTTCGTCACTAATATGATTTTTTTGGTGACGAAAATATTTTTTTCGTCACTAATATGTTCCCTCCAGATTTTTTTGGTGACGAAAATATTTTTTTCGTCACTAATATGTTCCCTCCACATCTTTTTGGTGACGAAAATATTTTTTTCGTCACTAATATGTTCCCTCCACATCTTTTTGGTGACGAAAATATTTTTTTCGTCACTAATATGTTCCCTCCACATCTTTTTGGTGATGAAAATATTTTTTCCGTCACTAATATGTTCCTTCCACATCCTCCCCAGGAGAGCAAACCAATAGAAGACAAAAATATTCCTCACAAAAGAGAAGACTTTGGCCCAGGAAATTTTTTCCGTCACCCATTTACTCTTTTTTTTTTTGCGGGCCCGAAAGTGTATCTTGAGGGAAATGAAACTACGGGAAATTCCGGGCCGCCCCCACTTTTTGTGGGGGCTTTCCTCTAAACCCTATTTTGTCTTTCCCTCCCAAAAAAACTCTGTGGGCGCGCGCGTGGGAGAAGAGGAATCCTTATTTGACGCATGCTTGCCACGTGAATAGTCATATGCCGCGTCATAGTCACATGCCCGCGTCATAGTCACCTTTTTTACTGCCTATCCTCTCTCTCTCTCTCTCTCTCTCTCTCTCTGTCTCTCTTCCTTTACCCACATTAACACACTTTCTCTCTCTCCTCTCTCTCTCTTTCTCTCTTCTTTTTATTTTAAAATTTTAAATATTTATAACTTTTTAATGGACCTTATTTGAATTGTAATGCATTTGGAGGGTGTAAATTATTTAGGAGTATAAAATAAATTTTAAAAAATATACACAATTTTATATTCACAATGGACCTTATTTGAAAGATCTCATCTAGTAGATTTCATATATATAATTTTTACATAAAATGAATGTATATAATAAAAGTTATTTTATTTTTAAATTGAAAATGAGAGAGAGAGAGAGAGAGAGAGAGAGAGTTGCAACATGTCTGAGAGACTGATGCACGCATGAGTGAGAGAGAGAGCATCATAGTCTGCTATGCTACACGCCTACATCTACATCGGCTATTCTACACGACTACTGTTGATGTGACAAGACATAACCCCATTTATTATTGACAGCGGGGAAGAGGGTTAGAGAGAGATCGCGTATAAATATGGAGTTTGTAATTACAATAATGAGATGTAAACGGTTTAAATCGACGCTTGTAAATATGGAGTTTGTAATTACATTTAAAATATATATGTTAAATGTAATTTATAACAAACTATTAAACCAGATTAAAAAAAACAGATTTGTATAGTATAAACAAGATTAAAAAAAGAAAATTTATAAAAAAGGCATATGTTAAAAAGAAAATTTATTAAAAATATGATATTAGTAGATGTTTGTATAATGGGTGTTCAAATGGGGAGCATAAAACAATGGGAATAAAAAAAAAACTTATTTTTATAGTATAAACTGGATTTAAAAAAATTATTAAAAGACGTTTGTTAAAAAAGAAAAAATTTTCTTTCAAAAAGAAAATATATATATTTAAAAATATATTAGTTGGTGTTTGTATAATGGGTGTTCAAATGGGGAGTGTAAAACAATCGGAATAAAAAAAAAATTATTTGTATAGTATAAACTCGATTAAAAAATTTATTAAAAGGCTTTTGTTAAAAAGGAAAATTTTTTGTGTTAAAAAATAAAAATAAAAATTATTAAAGTAGTGATATTAGTATAAGTATAAAATTTATAAAAGAAATGATATTAGTAGGAGTTTGTATAAGAATAATCCGGTTTGTATAGTATAAATATTAAAAAGGTGCCTATGTAACACGATGGCTTGCCTGTCTCAGTTGGTTCGCGCGCGCCCGCGCACAAGGGAGGTCTCCGGTTCGAATCACAGGAGGAGCAAATTCTCAAATTTCATGCTGCCACGCGTGCCGACACGCAGGCGCCACGAAGGCGCCACAGCAGTGCCCACGAAGGCGCCACAGCAGCCGCCACGTGGGCGCCACAGCAGTGCCACGCCAGCTGCCACATAGCGGCACGTCAGCGGCTACGTAGGCAACAAAATCAGCGCCACTTCATCAATTTCTGTTACGGTTAGTGACGAAAAATTTCGTCACCAAAATTTAGTATAGGTGACGAAACAATAATTTCGTCACCCATTTCTGTCACGGTTGGTGACGAAAAATTTCGTCACCAAAATTTAGTATAGGTGACGAAACAATAATTTCGTCACCAGGTGACTTTCGGAGACAACCTATAGGTGACAAAACTATTTTTCGTCACCAAGACTATCAGAGACAAAAACCATGCTTTTTGTGACGATTTCATTCGTCTCCAATGACCAAATTTCTTGTAGTGAGTGTAGTGTGTAGGAGATACACTTGTAAAGCTCGGGTTTTCCGGTTAATGGATAGTTGCTCCAGTTACCTCCGTGGACGTACCCGATTTTGGGGAACCACGTAAAATATCTGTGTTTGTTTTGGTGTGCGTGTGTTCGTTCATGTTTGGTTTGATCCTTGGGGCACAACAAGTGGTATCAGAGCTTTCGGGGGCCAAAACGCAGAGCAGAACACTGGTTTCGGACACTCTGTTCGTTATCACGTTTTTCAAACAGCTCGGAAAAGTGATCTGATTGGTTCATCTTGTTCATCTCGCCGAGACGATTGCAACGGTGGTGGTCCGACCACCAGACGATGAACAGGGAAGCCGCACATGCAGATTGAAGGTGGCGAGTGGTGGCGCGTCCGCCTTACACGCGGCGTGTGCCTCACGCGCGTGTACAGAGGTTGAAGACGGTCCACGTCAGCGACATGTGGAGCCAGGTCAGTGCCAGCTCGGCGCCAAGTGGTCGCCAGGTCAGTGCCATGTGGGCGCCACGTCAGCGCCAGGAGGGTGCCATGTGGGTGACATGTCAGCAGGAGGCTGACGTGGCAGTCCAGTCAGTAGACCGGCCGGTTTAGCACGTATGAGTAGTGTTAGAACCATAGGTCACGGTCTTCATTTATTGGCAATTCCACGACAAATCACACATTTCATTGTTTTCCTAATTATCGAGTTGTAATTTATTTTTCTCATATTTTTAGAGTGTCTGTTTAGGAAGTGGAGGAAATCTAATATTTTGTAATTGATAGGTGAAGATCCTTAGGTAGAATTTTATGGAATGATTTGCACGAGTTTGATATGCAGCCAAATCAAATTAGGGAAAGCTATCGCAAGAAGGAAAGATTTTATATTCTGTCATTACAAACCGAGCCGTGCTTCTCAATAAGGATGGATTTGTGGCAATAAACATTGGAAAAGGCAGTAAAAGAGTTGCTCTTGGATTGGAAAGTTTGGACGTTGGCCAAGGCTTTGATTAATATAAATACATCATCGTTTGGCAGCTTTGTGGGAACTTGGCTAAAGATATTGAGATCATTACACACGGCTGAGTTTTTAAGTTTGAGTCTTGGAGTACACATGGTTAATATGAGCACCAAGCTTTTCGATTAACTCCAAGAAGTTTGTCTATCTCTCGATTCAACAAATTGGATCATTCTTCCGGTGGATTCCAGAAGTACTTGGAGGACTTGAGGATTCAAGGCAGCGGCAATCAACCACTTGGTGCGGTGTACGTGGATTCGGGAAAACAGTCTTTGGTTAGTCGGTGAGGATTCACGATTATATTAGTTAAGATTGTTTTGTAACTGCACAATGATAATTTTTAGTGCGTTGATTTCCTCCCGTGGTTTTTACCCTTTTTAAGGGGTTTTCCACGTATATCGCGTGTTCATCGTTTAATTTTTAATTCCTATTATTGCTTGATTATTTGATTGATAGCAAAATAAGATTTTTCAAGTAGCTTGTTGATTTTTGTCTCACATTTCTCTCAAATGTACATTCTCATAGCACAAGAAGCTGGGAAAGATACAAACAAGAGACACTGGTTGTTGCTAGTAATCTTGCTTCCAACCACAGCCACAGTAACCCTATTACTAGTTTCTGCGACGTGGTATCTGCGTAAAAGAGCACGTAGAAACAAAGGTAAGTTCTTCAAGTTGTTCCTAAAATAATTTCCCTTCACCCTTTTAATTCCAAACTTTGATTTTCTGCATGTTTTTCGTTGGTTACAGGATTGATGGACGAAGAAAAAGAATCCCAATCCTTATTCAAAACTACTATGGCATCTGCTGGAAATGCAAATGGTCGTAATTTGCTAGTATTTAGTCTCACTGACCTTGTAAAAGCTACAAATAATTTTTCTTTTGAAAATAAGCTTGGTGAGAATGGATATGGACCTGTTTACTAGGTAATATGATTTGGCTTTGCATAAAAGCGCGAAAACAAAACAAAATACATAATGTGGTGAAATAACAAATTTTAGCGGCATCTGTTTTGCCTACAGGGTATATTGCATAATGGACAAGAAATAGCAGTAAAGAGACTTTCAAGGACTTCTAATCAAGGATTTGAGGAGTTCAAGAATGAAGTTATGCTTACTGTTAAACTGCAGCATGTAAACCTTATAAGAGTTCTGGGATTTTGCACTGAAAAAAGAAGAACAAATGTTGATCTATGAATACATGCCAAAGAAAAGCCTGGATCATTATATCTATGGTAAGCAATCTTTAATGCATCCAAGGCATAGTTTCCCCTAAGATAAAATCAAATATTTTAGCAAAGCCAAACCGCTTGAGCTAAAATCAATCGCTGATTTTAGCTCATGAGGAGAGGATTTGCTCAAATCAACCAGTTTCCCATAGGGTGAAGATTTTATCGAAGTTAGCTTTTATCAACTTCAACTTTTACTAACTTCAACTTTTACGGGATTTCCCATTTTATCTTATGAGAAACTCAACCTAAATTATAATTGTGAATAATTATTGAGTGTGGTTCTAACATGAGGTGTTGCGTTAGTTTTAACTATCTAAATCTGTTTTACTTAGATCCAATCAGGGGATTATTTTTAGATTGGGAAAAACGAGTTCAAATCATTGAAGGTCTTACTCAAGGGCTCTTGTACCTCCAAGAGTACTCAAGATTGACAATAATTCATAGAGATTTGAAAGCGAGCAACATTTTATTAGACAATGAGATGAAGCCCAAGATTGCGGACTTTGGCATGGCTAGAATTTTCCAAAAAGATGAATTTGAAGCAAACACAGGCCGGATTGTTGGAATGTAGTAAGTGAAATACTTCCTAGAATATACACACATGCATTATTCTCGACCACTAACCTAGCTATCTGTTTTTTTCACTTATTCAATATTGCAGTGGTTATGTACCTCCCGAATATGTAAGACGTGGCATATACTCCACCAAATAAGATGTCTATAGCTTTGGTGTTCTGCTTTTACAAATCATTAGCGGAAAGAAGAATAATTGCACACATGGCCTTCACGAAAACTTAAACCTCCTCGAACATGTAAGTTATTCTGCAAACCGTCACATGGATACTGTGAATTGAAAATTGCTTCCTGTGAACTCTAAAGATGGACTACATTGAATTACTTCAGGCATATGATCTATGGAAGTGTGGCAAAGGCATGGAGTTCATGGATCCAACGCTCGACGATACATATTTCTCCTGTAAATTGATGAGATGCATGCAAATAGCTTTGCTATGTGTCCAAGAAAATCCAGCTGATAGACCTTCCATGTTGGAACTGTCATCAATGCTGAAAAATGAAACTGCAACCATGAACACTCCCAAAAGACCTGCTTTTTCTACAAGAAGAGATGAAGATGAAGTTCAAGAGTCTACACCTCAAGAAGAAATTTGGTCAGTTAATGGTGCATCCGTTACCCAGATGGTAGCCCGATAAAGCTTTATATTCCTTTTTCTCATGACTAGAGTAGCCCCATATCAGTTCATTTTTTTTGGAGTAAGATTTCGCATTTGTTGGCATATCTTCATCAAATTTGGATGAATATGCTTAGTCCTATTACTTAGTTTGTATTATCAGACATAGAACTTGTCTTGCTTCAATTTCGTGAATCGGCTCTGGAATAAGCATTGCTCCTTTCAAGTTGTATTTCCCCACAACCAGGTTGCACAATAAACACAATGCCCAAAGAAAACAAGAGGTTAAAAATTTAGTGCTCGAGCTGCTACGTATAGTTCATCAAAGGTTCAAGAACACGGACCCGGGGACCCTGTACGCTGCACCATGCAGCGCACATCAAAGCCGTCTAGCTTGGAAATCAATGAACCGGATTCGCTGAAGCTTTCTTACCGGTAATAAAGCACTTTGATTTGCTGAAGCTTTCTTACAGGTAATAAAACACTTTGACCGGTAAGAAAGCGTCTGGGAATCAGGACCATTAAAAACACTTTTGGACGGTTGAGACTAATGCAGCGCATGGGGCAGTGCATATGATGCGCTGCAGCCTGCAGGATCCCCCAAACCCAAGGACACATGAGCTAGGCATTTTCAATATTGTTTACTCTGGAAATTTTTGTCATGACTAGTTATAGTAATCAATGGATCAGCAATCAAAATGGCTGAAAGTCCTCACCGTTTTTATGGCCATTGATTCATTGATAACCAACTTCGACAGTTGGATTCCAGAGATCGTTGGAAGGCACAATTCAATTTTGAGGGCTCAATTAATTGCAAAACAGCCTTTTGCTGGGCATATGCTGAAGAATTTGATTAAGCTCTAATGGTTAGAACCTCTCTTGGAACAAACTTGCAGGGGAAATATTCCCTTAACAACTACTGATGAATAATCTTAAGCAGAATCAATTAATGGGACGAATTCCTCGGAAGAAAAGTTTCACACATTTTTATATGATTCGTACATTGGTAACTTTGCATTATGTGACCTCCATTATCATCTATATGCAAAAACCCTAGGGTTCCCCATCCACCGCAATTGATGTTGTGACAAGATAATTCATGATTTCCAAGGGTTCAGCTTGGTGGTTAATGTCTGAGACTTAGAATTTACTACATTTTTGAAAACTCATGTGTTTTTACATTTTCTAATTTTAGGTGCTTGGCACACCATCAGTCCCTTCCCATACCCCCAATGATTGAGGACTAGATGGTTCTGTTATTGTTGTTGTTGTTGTGAGGTGTTTGGCACACCACGATAAAAACACATTCTGTGAAAATGAGTTTTTGGTTTTTTAATTTAGAGAAGAAAAGTTAAAAATAGGTTGAGAGAAGCTTTTTAATTTCTCATTTTCCACTTTTCTAATTTTGATTAACAAAAAGACCTACAAAATGTATTCTGCACATATCTCCCAAACACTACTCCTGTTTCAAAATGCATTTTGTACATTTCTCCCACTCCTACCAAATTCAAAATACATTTTGATCATTATTCAAAAAGCCATAAAGGCAAGAAGCTGAAAATAAAAAGTTAAAAATAAGGCTCCCAAACACCCTCTTAGTCGATGGTGAGATTGATCCCGAAGGACTGGTCGAGGTGCTTGTAAGTTTATCAATGACATGTCTAGTATAATCATAGAAATTGGGTTTGCAGTGCATGTGAAAGCACCTGATTGTGAGAATAATCATGGAAGTAAATCAACCATTTGACTTGACATTTCCACTTGCATTTGAAGCAGACTTGAGATTAGGCTAGAGTGACTCAATTCGGTATCTTACAACCATATCATCGGTTGAATTCTTCTATAAACCATACTGGATGAATGATGAGAGTATGATGCCTCAAAAAGTAACGAAGTTTGGTATGAGCTTAGTTACATAATCTTTCAAAATGGCTTTTCGCTCTTTGTTTGGGAGATTTTTGGGAACCTGGGTGCGTGCGTGGACTTAGGTGCCGTGCACTGTACGGTACACTACGGGCCGTCCAATGCCCGGATGGACGGCCCAAATTTGGTCACGTTGGGCAAGCCAATGAACGGATAGGATGCGAAGGGTTGGAGATCAAATCTGGACCGTCCATCCGGAAATCAGACAGCCCGCACTTAGGGTATGAGTCGTTGGAAGAGTCTAAATTGTTTATAAATCAAAATTAAACCCTGTTTGGCAAGTGTGAGGCACTTTCTTGGAAGAGTCCAGGAGCAAAACTCTCGGGTGTGTGAGTTAGTTTTCAATTCTAAATTTTACACAGCACATTATAAAAAATTAAATTATTAAAAAAAAATTCAAAGATATCGAAATAATAATAATATGCATAAAAGATTTTGTAAAAGGTTGGTAGATTTATATACATATAGAACAAAAACCCAGCCCTCAATCTTGAAATTTCTTTGAACTCGTGAGTCACACTGGTTGAAAAAGAGGTATTTAGTGATCACGTACACTAAAGATGTGGACAAAGAGTTCACATTCGAAGACTTATTATTTTGATTTTTATCATAGTTCACATTTGAGTAGAGTCACAAAAAGAGAAAGCTGTGAGATATTTAGAGAAAATACAATTTCTTGAATTCATGAAAACAAAAACTAGCGAGCCATGAGACAACTGAGTTTCATTTTCTGCCGTTCAAAAAAAAAAATTTAATAAATCGGACTACTAAGTCTCTTTTTTTCTTTTTTCTTTCATTTTTTTTTTTCCGGATTAGTTTGGCGATAAATTGAGTTGCCTAATGGTTGAACCGCCCAACAGTATGCATTCCTCTTCCTATTAAATTGGATGTCCACAATAGTAGGTTAGGTAGGAGAAAATTTTGGACCGTCTAAAATACTTTTAAACTGTTGAAATGTGTGCTCGGGTACCACGTATGCGGTACCCTAGTTGCACCCGAGTTTTCCTCGTTAGGAGACAAAAACTGCGCCCAAGGAAAAGTATTCCCTTCGTCCTCTCTCTTGTTTCAGTTTATTATGCAAAATTTTGTCATTTTTCGAATCAAAACTAAAGCATTTTCGTTATTTCTTTTGAATTTTTGTCTCCAATATAAGATCTCAATTACAACTTAAATTTGGTTTACAAAATTCAAAAAATCATATACACAAAAGTACTTCCATTTTTTATCCACAAAATAGCACGACTTTTGTTCAAAGCATTTTTTTATTTGGCTAAGAGGGGAGAAAAACTTGGGTGCCGAGAGGGTAGCATCCGATGTTGTGCCCCTTTGGTACCGGGCCGTCCAAAAGTGTATTAGACGGTCCGGATTAAAACACTGTCTCACCTCACTCTCTCTCTTCTTCCTCTCTCCTGTTTCCGGATCATTCAATACAGTTTTGGATAGCCCAGATGTGCCGAAGGGCACCACTTGGTGCCCTATTTGCACCCAAGTTTTCTCCTAAGAGGGAGTAACGTGTACTAAATGAAATACTCCTAAGTTTTTTTAAGTTCTCCTGATGCTACATATAGTTCAAAGGTTGAAGACTACGTGAGCTCCAGCCATCTTCAAATGTTCTACATCATTTGCCTTCTCTTCTTTCTTCCTTCATTAACAAGTTCTTCAGAGGCTCAGACCTGGATCAAAGCAGGTTACTGGTATTCCGGTAGCGGATCCCCTGTAACCGATATAGATTCAACTTTTTTCACTCATTTGACATGTGCTTTTGCGCATATCAACTCTTCTACCTATGAGCTCTTAATCTCACCCTCTGATGAAGCATACATTTCCACCTTCACTGATGTCGTTCGCCGAAAAAACCCATCAATTACAACCCTTCTGTCCATCTGGACTGAAGATTCAAACTTCTCAACCTTCTTTTCAATGGCTGCTCAACCTTATCACAGAAGTACTTTCATTGAATCCTCAATACAAACAGCTAGGCTTTATGGGTTTCATGGCCTGGATCTTTATGGCATCAAACCGGACACAAACACCACCAACATGGAAAATATGGGAATTCTCTTTGATGATTGGAGATCTGCAATAAACAGGGAATCGACGGATACCACCTGGTCACCTCTCCTTCTAATAATGGCAGGTCATTATTTGCCTTCACTAAACAACACAAGTTATCCAATGGACTCAATTCGAAGAAACCTCGATTGGGTACATATCATATCATATGACTATCACTTGCCTACCACACAATATGTCACAGGTGCTCATTCTGCTTTGTATGACCCCTCAAGCAATACAAGTACTGATTATGGAATTAAGGAATGGATAAGTAGAGGATTACCTGCTACAAAGATGGTTTTGGGGTTAGCATACCATGGGTACGCGTGGACGCTTGTGGACCCCACAACCAATGAGATTGGATCTTCTGTAAGTGGTCCCGCCATTACGTTAGATGGGTCGATGTTCTACAAGTTCATCAAGTCATATATGAAATGTTATGGAGAAGAAGTAGGGTATAACTCCACTTATGTCACGAATTACTGCATTTCTGGTTCGGTTTGGATCGGTTATGATGATGTGGTGGCTATCAGAACTAAGGTTTCCTATGCGAGGGAGAAAGGGCTTCTGGGTTACAAAGTTTGGCAAGTCTCTGCTGATGCAGAAAATTGGGTGCTTTCTACAGCAGGTAATACTTCAAAGCAACATCAAGTAGGTGATCCAAATTGATTGGGACTTAAAAGCTCGGTTTGATTTGGTTTATCATATTACAGTAAATGAAGAGTATACTACCAGATATGGAGTCAACTACCTCTGTGATTTTTCTGACCTGTATTTTGGTGAATATAAAATCACAAGTTAGGGATATTCAATTAAATAGTCACTTTTAAGCAAAAATGAGAATTTTTTTTCCATACTTTGAAAAACTGAATTCAAGAGTCTCTAAACATACTAACTGTAAATGCAATAAACCTGACACTGCAGCTCAAGAGGAAGGAAACGATCGAGTAAACAAGCAAATTGTATTGACAATTCTGGTGCCCACGATTGCCATAGTCGTTCTCCTTCTTGGGATTCTAATGTGGTATCTGCGAAAGCGGTTGTTTATGTGGAAAGGTAACTTCCTACAATTTTAAGAGTTCACCGTTAGTTGTCACATGATAAGCCTTCAACTATCAAGAAATAACATTATGCATCTTTCGCAGTTTACCTTATGAGGATAATGGCTTTAGCAAAAAAATCGCAATATCCGAATCTGCAAGAATTCAGTTTTGCTGTCATAAAAGCATCCACAGATAGCTTTTCGAGTAAAAATAAGCTTGGAGAGGGTGGATTTGGCCCCGTTTATAAGGTAATATTCCATTGTTCCTCCATGAGTTACTATATGGTTTCCTATCCATGCATTTAATCTTTTGCTTGGGAAAAAGAGACTAGATTTTCATCTCTGGAAGTTTTAGTATTTCAAGTGCAGAAAACTTTTGGTAACTTAAAAAATGAAGCTGCAATCGTCAAATTGAAGAATAAGAAGTAACAAAGAACAAGGAGGCGTGCTTTTCTCGAAAGCTAAATCTATTTCTTGCCAAAGAAATGTTATGTCCTGCATCCACAGTTTCTATGGGATCTTGGAGCTAGCTATCATTAGCAGGAATTAACATAAGAAACATTCCCTTGGTTGTGACTGCTCCTGCTTTTGCAGTATCCACCCTCTGTTGTTCTCAAGTCCCATGAATCCCTCCTTTTTGCAGTAACAATCTGCTGAAGGCATCGCAAACATAGCTGTTTATCGAATTGATTACTAACTAAGTGAGATGTTGCAGGGAAAATTGGCAGATGGGCAGGAAGTTGCAGTGAAGAGACTGTCGGAATCTTCTAAACAAGGACAAGAGGAGTTCATAAATGAGGTTACACTCACTGCAAAACTTCAACATGTCAATCTAGTAAGGCTTCTGGGGTTTTGTACTAAAAAGGAAGAAAAGCTGCTGATCTATGAGTACATGCCTAACAAAAGCTTGGATTGCTACCTCTACGGTATGCAATCTCTTATGCTTCCCCTAAAAGCGGGATTTTTTTTTGCATAACAAAACACTTACAGGGTCATACCCTCTCTCGGCATCACTGCACTACCAAGATTTTCGTCTGAAAGGAAAGAACAAACACTCGAAACCACAATACCTAATTCCCGAATAAAGAACAGAAATTGACAACTGCAATTGCTACGAACAACACCTATGGGATTCTGGAAATTAAGTAAATTTGAATTATTTTTACTTATCCGAACCCCAAACAAACATGGCCCAACTAGATTTTTTCTGTATGTTATCCCAAAATATTACGTATCCACGCTAATCCAGAACGGCACGCGTAGCTAAGTTCATGCGTTTGTGCCTAATATAGTTTCACTAGTAGGTATGATATGTTGTACCACGTACCTTCAAGCTTGAAAGAAATCATGATTAGTTATAGTCTAACCCGCTTCTTCAGTTCCTACCTGACTTACTGAGAAGTGGTACTTGATTTCTATGATGTAGATCAGGTTGGACGGGCACTGTTGGATTGGGAAAAACGGGTTCATATCATTGAAGGCGTGACTCAGGGGCTTCTATATCTTCAAGAATATTCAAGATTCACAATAATCCACAGAGATTTGAAGGCTAGCAACATCTTACTGGACAATGAGATGAGACCTAAAATTGCAGATTTTGGTATAGCTAGACTTTTTCGGAAAGATGAACATGAAGCAAACACCGGCCGGATTGTTGGAACATAGTAAGTAAATGTATTCTCAAATCTCTTAGACATGTATCATACTGAAAGAAAATTTTATGTTAACTCTTGAATTGCAGCGGTTGCGTTCCTCCAGAGTACATAAAACGAGGCATATACTCCACCAAATATGATGTTTATAGCTTTGGAGTTCTACTCTTGCAAATTATAAGTGGAAAGAAGAATACATGTCTATATGGTCTGGACAACAATCTTCACCTCCTTGATTACGTAAGTCATTTAAACAAGTACTCCTATCATGGCTTTCATTCAAACTTATCATGTCAAAACTTCAAAGTTTATATCATTAACTTCTTTTGGCAGGCATACGAATTGTGGAAAGATGGGAAAAGCATGGAGTTCATGGATCCACTTATGGATGATCTGAATTCGGCGTGTAAACTCTTGCAATGCATGCAAGTCGCTCTTTTGTGCGTCCAAGAAAAATGGGAAGATAGGCCATCCATGCTAGAAGTGTATTCAATGCTCAAAAATGAAATTGAAGACGTGCCAACACCTAAAAGGCCTGCCTTTTCAACTATAATTGATAAGGATGAAGAAAATCATCTCAAGTCACGTGAACAAATCTGTTCAGCTAATTTTGCAACTATTTCCCAAGTCATGCCCAGATGACATCTATCTTTAGCTCTTTCATTATTTAGAATATTCTTTGTCCTAGTGATTACTCATGTTATCTTAATTTTTTGGTATCCACATAGAATCATCACTTCATCAGTAAAAAACAACTAAGAAGTTATTTATGAGGTGAATCTACTCCACATACCCGAGTGAGACTCAACTATACAATTTTCTTAGGAGTAAGATCATATGAATTTTAACTGTTTTTCGCTTCTTCTGTGTCTTTCCTTGCTTACTTCCTCTTTCGAATTATATGTACAGGGCCACAGGCATATATCATCGGTCGATAATGCATTCGATAGGTCATTAACCCAAATATTTAGTCATCAGGTTTGCATTGTGGAAAAAAATTCCATGTCCCTCGTTGTTTCCCTGCCCCCCATTGTTTTGAGAATTGTTGTGTTCGGTATACGTTTCCGTGTTGCCCGTCGTGTTTGTGTCTATATCAGTGCAATGCATCATGTTTAACCCCAGATTGGAATCCATTTTTCTCAACAGAGATGTGTCCAAAAAACATATTAAATGAGATCCGATCAATAGGACTTTTGACGTGGCTTATGTCCTCGATGAACTCCAAAAACTGAATCGTTCCGGTCATCGAAGTTAGCCCAGGAAGAACCCACAAAGAGCCCAGGAGGACTATTCAAGAGCTGGATTCATTTACTTAATCGTTTTTAACCTTCCTTTTTTTTTTTTTTTTCTTTTTGTGCTTGGATTAAGCTGATGGGTCCTACCAATACACGTGGTGTGCCACGTCCGCCGTTGTGTCCCTTTTGTGTTTGAGATGTTGTGTCTCTAGCATTTCAAACCTCACATTTGGTAACGCAGACTTTCTAGCCAGCAAAATGCTTGATATTAGTTGCGGCATATATGGAAACTACAAGGCCACAGAGTAAACATGAAATAGTTCGAGCATCAATTCTCAACGGAAGTAAAGTATAAACCGGCAATAATTAAGAACGACAAGCAGATATCAAATTGACAAAGCAAATATAAGGAGGAAAACAGATTCTTCATAGAACCCAGAATTACATTAAAGCCAATTAGGCAAGAAAAATCAACAAAAAGTAATCTTCGGTGAAATGAAGTGTGTTGTTCAAGGGATAACCAAGGCGAGTTTCAAATAGACATTTATTCAAACATATTATGTGCACCCACACAGTCAATACAGGGAGAATTTTCCGCACCGAAGTCGGAGCCGAATGTAAATCAGAAGAGTCTTCTTCCACTCTACAAAATCATTAGCCAAAGGGGTATCGGCATATACTTATTTAAAACATGGGGGAGCCAAGGCCACCCTAGTCGATGATATGCTCCGTCCTAATTGGAGTTAGCGATGAGAATTTATGACACGACACCATAAAACGACTCAAATTCACACGACGGACGCAGATTAGGCGCGAGTGTAAGAAGTTATTGCACTAAAGTTTTAAATATCGTACTAGTTAGAGTACCGGCTCTGGGACATGCCTTGAGAGCACCCAATAAATGAAAGCAAATGGTACCTGGAAGTGTGGTATGAGTCGTTACGTTATTGACTACTGTAAAGATTAGGAAGAAAACAAAACAATCAACACGGCCATCGTGACCAAATTGGTTTCAAATTAAAAACCATAAAGAGTCGGTCATTTTTTAGACAAAGAGACCAAAACGCAATTCTTTTGAAATTTCCTTCAACCCGGGAGTCCACAAGGAGGTCACATCAATAGCGGAGATAGGAAGGGGCCGATTTTTAAGGGAAAAAAAATTCAACCTCAAATATCTTTCTATGCCGTACTTAACCATACTTTAAAAAAAAAGAAGAGAAATGCTAACAGGTACAAAATATTTTAAAGTACAAACGAGACCCACAAGTGTATTTTTTTCTACTCTTAATGGGTGCAACATTGCACCCGTTAGCAAGACCCATAAAAAAATAATTATATCCTTACATTCCACAAAAAATGAGGGTTTTTCTAACCTAAATTAGAATTGTTTTGTTGGGATAAGGGGGGCCAGCATCTAAGAGAGGGTGAGATGATATCAGACGACTCAAAAAAAAAAATTCATTTTTTAAATAAGTGCAGTGGGGCCGGGGCCCACCCCAACCCCTGCGTACATCCGCCCCGCCCCTGGGTCACATTTTCATCTAGTAAGAGCATTCCAACCAAATTCTATTAAAATCTTGAGGAATTTCCATATATAAAATTGCCCAGGGGATGTTCCAGAAACTTTCTTTTTTTTTTTGGTAAAATGTCTTTTGTTGTCTTTTCACGCTCTATGAGACAAATCATTATCTCACGATACATTAGCCACAAAACAAGTAAAAGACAGTTTGTGAAGACAAAAGATGACACATATCGACGTGTTTGGGTTGTATAGGATTTGAGTAAATAAAAATGATCTCCCTTGATTTGGGTACGAGTTTGAGTAAAAGTTAATTTTGGTATGAATTTCAAGAAATGATTGGAGATGAGTTGAAGTGATTTTTACTCGGATTTTGACGTTGTCAATAATAATAGAGTCAGGGCTTGAGATGTCCTAATAAGATCTTTCGCTTCTGCTCTTAACTTTTTCACTCTTGTAAATTTTGAGTAGTAGCAGTTTAAATTTTGAACCCTTCTACCTGAACCGACGGGGTTGCACCGACCCCAAACGATTGATCCGAGCTGTTCACCCTTCTCAAAATCGAATTCCGAGTGGGCCCACGCGGGAATCGAGGTAACAGACGGTTGTATGAGCTCGATCCAAAATCACTCCATTTCATTCAAATACACGACGCCGTCGGTACGGGGTCGGTGCACCCTGTCGGTGCAGAAGAAATTACCGTTAAATTTTTTGTACTAAAAGATTTTTTCGTTCGACACTGGCGGCTGGCTGCTCTCCCACAAACGCATTACTTGACTTTTGGTAGAAGGAGCTGTTGACGAGAGATTATTACGTATACGAAAGACATGGAAAAAGAAAGATTAGAGATACGCCAGATATCTTCTCAGGAAGGAGAAACTTGGTTAGATTCGCGTTATATTTTTTGGAAAAATTCCTTTTCGGCTTTCGTGTTTTGTTGGTTAGATTCGCGTTATATTTTTTGGATTAATAATCCATATCAATGAAAGGAGTACAAAAGTAAAAAAATCACGACCAAAGGCAAGAAAAAAAGTTCATGAAAGACTAAAATATACTAAACAACTGTTTGTTTTTTTTTTTTTGAAAGTGTCGTCTAATATAAACTTTTTCAATTTCGGCCCACACTTTTATACCTTTCTTATTCTTTTCGTTGATACACTTTTCTTATTCTTCTCGTTGATACGAATGGTTAATAATTAAATAATGACAAAAACTAAAAGAAAGAAAGAAAAGGCCACGTGTTAATTGAGGCTTTTTGCTTTTTTTGTCCCCAAAAATTTGACCATATACCTTTTGGCCTATGTGTTGAGCCGCCTTTGAAATAAGCATTCCTCTTTCTCTCAAATTTTATTTTTCCACACTTTCGGTTTAGGGAAAAATATTTGATCCATTGGAATATTTTTTTAAGAATAATGAACGGTACGAATCACTTGTGTGAGACCCAAAAGTGGGTCCCCGAACATACTCGGTACATTTTCCGGACATTTCAATCGGTACATGTAGTCGGGTCCAATCTTAATCTATTACAAAAAATAGTCATATTTCGGCAACTAAAGCAATTCATGTACTATTATAATTTTTCCCGGAATTTTTAGCAATAATTTAAAAATCTCAATTACGTACTTCGTTAAATTGTTGCGAATAGCACGACTTTTCTTCATGGACTATTTTTTATTTTTATTTTTTGGGGTTGGAGGGAGTAACTCTTAAATTCAAAAAGAAAAAATACTTTACGTCCTCAAGAGGCCGCATATATACTTCAAAGGTTGAAGGACCACATGAGCTCTAGCCTCTAGCCATCTTGAAATGTTGTTCAACATCATTTCCCTTCTCCTCTTTCTTCCTTCATTAGCAAATTCTTCAGAGGCTCCGACCTGGATCAAAGCAGGATACTGATACTCCGGCAGCGAATTCCCGGTTCCCGACATAGATTCATCGCTCTTCACTCACCTCACATGTGCTTTTGCACATATCAACTTTTCCACTTATGAGCTCTCAATCTTACCTTCTGATGAATCATACATTTCCACCTTCATCGATATCGTTCGCCAAAAGAACCCAGCAATTACAACACTTTTGTCCATCTGGACTGAAGATGCAAACTTCACAACCTTCTTTTCAATGGCTAGCCAACCCTCTTACAGAAGTACTTTCATTGAATCATCAATACAGAGAGCTAGGCTTTATGGGTTTCAGGGTTTGGAGCTTTACGGTGTCAAACCGGACAGGAGCACAAACAACATGAAAGATATGGGAATTCTCTTTGATGATTGGAGATCTGCAATAAATAGGGAATCGAAGAGTTCCGGCCGATCACCGCTCATTTTAACAATGGCAGGTCATGATTTGCCTTCACTAAACACCACAAGTTATCCGATGGACTCCATTCAAAAGAACGTCGATTGGGTACATATCGGATCGTATGACTATCACTTGTCTACCAAAGAAAATTTCACAGGTGCTCATTCTGCTTTGTATGACCCCTCAAGCAATGTAAATACTGATTATGGTATTAAGCAATGGATAAGTAGCGGATTACCTGCTAAAATGATGGTTTTGGGGTTAGCATACCATGGTTACGCTTGGACGCTTGTCGACCCCAAGAATAATGCAATTGGATCTCCTGCAAGAGGTCGCGCCATTACAGCAGACGGGTCGATGAGCTACAAGTATATCAAGTCATATATGAATAGTTATGGAGTAAAAGCAGTGTATAACGTGACTTACGTCGCGCATTACTGCACTATTGGTTCGTATTGGATCGGTTTTGATGATGTGGAGGCTATAAGAACTAAGGTTTCCTACGCGAGGGAGAAAAGGCTTCTGGGCTACAAAGTATGGCAAGTTCCCAATGATGACAATTGGGTGCTTTCTAAGGCAGGTAAATTCTCAAAGCGACATCCTGAAGCCGCCTGTGTCCCCATCGATTGGGGAATACATCGGTACTGTTGTTATTGTTGTATCGTGTAGCCGACCCCAATTATTAGCACTTAAGGCTTGGTTTATCATGTTATAATAAAGGGGAATACGGATTGGGAATCAACCATCTTTGTCAACTTGCCATATGAATGTTTGAACCTGTTTATTGGACAAGAAAAGAAAACCAAGTTAGTTATTTTGAATCAAAGAGTCACTTTTTAGCAAAAAGATCTTATTGCATACTGTGCAGCACTTCATTTTTGCAACAGGAATTAGATATGTTGAAATCCAGAATGCAAGAGTCTCTAAAAACATACTTATCACAAATGTAACAACCTTACCATTGCAGCTCAAGAGGAAGGCGAAGATCAAGGAAACAACCAATTGTTACTGATTATTCTGCTACCTACAATTGCTGTGATCGCTGTCCTACTTGGGACTCTAACGTGGTACTTGCGAAGGAGATTGTTTAAAGGGAAAGGTAACTTGCTACGATTTTAGTTCACTGTTAGCTGTAATCCTATGTATGTCAACACCATAATAATTATGAGGAGATTGACATTGTTCGTCTTTTACAGTTTTGGTTATGAGGATAATGGCTGGAGGGAAAAAATCGCAGCAGTACCCAAACTTAAAAGCATTCGGTTTTGCTGACATCAAAGTGGCCACAAGTAACTTTTCGCATGAAAATAAGCTTGGAGAGGGTGGATTTGGACCCGTTTATAAGGTAGTATTCAGTTGTTCATCTATGAATTACTTTGTTGTGTCCTATCAATGCATTAAATCTTCTGCTAGAAAAATAATCAAGATGTACACATCTCTGTAACTTTTAGTACTTGAAGTGCACAACACTTTTGGTAGTTCAAATGAAGCTGAATGAGTAAAACTGAAAATGAAGAATAAGAACGAAGAAACAAGAAGGATATGGTGTCATTCCTTTACAGCCAAACCTTTTTCGAGTGAAGTGGTTGTGAAAAGAAAATTATGTCCCACATCTGAAGTTTGTAGGGGGGGTCTTGAAGCTATAAATAGGACCAGGTAAAACACTTTAATATTCCTTTGGCTAACCCTTTTGGCGGAGTTCCCTTGGTTGTTACAGATCCTTCTTTTGCATTATCCTTTTTTTTTTATTATCATAATCAGACATTTAGTCAGATATTCCATTTTCCCTACTGCCACAGATTTCCTATCAGAGAAGGACTCTTCAAATTTTTGTTGACTTTCATGAAAAGCCTGCAGTTTGTTTAGACATCTAACATATATATAGTACACCAAGTGTGTGTTCTCCACTGACTCCACCAAAAGTGTTATACTTTCATTCCTACATTTTTCCCAAAATGTAGATTCTCGATCATGTCTATCATTTACAATTCTTGAACAATACCTTCATCAAGGTATAGAATAGCTGCCGATAAAAAAAAAAAGGTATAGAATAGCTAGTTTTCCAAGCGAGATTCACATATCAACCCTTCACCTCATGTCCGGTATATAGATCGCATCATTTTCTACAAGATTTTCTCATATACTGGTAAAAAAAAAAAATCTCTAAATCCATTTCGCGGTTGTAAGTTGTTAAAATGTGCTTTCCCAGAGATAACTTTCCGAGATGAGGGTTGAGAACACATTTGTATGCAATGCTAAATTATATGAGAGCACAAAGTACGAATGTGAAAACGGGACAGATTCAGTTTTCTTGTATTTGTAGTAATCATCTGCTGAAAGCATATAAAACATAGCTATGTATCAGATTGACAATACTAACTAGGTGAGATGTTGCAGGGAAAATTGGTGGATGGACAGGAAGTCGCAGTGAAGAGACTGTCAGAATCTTCTAAACAAGGACAAGAGGAGTTCATAAATGAGGTTACACTCACTGCAAAACTTCAACATGTCAATCTAGTAAGACTTTTGGGATTTTGTACTGAAAGGGAAGAAAAGCTGCTGATCTATGAGTACATGTCTAACAAAAGCTTAGATTTCTACCTCTACGGTATGCAATCTCTTACACCTTTTATGGGAAAGCGCTAATTATTTTTTTCATTACAAAACACTTACAGGCTCATACCCTCTCTTGGCATCACTGCAGTACCAAGATTTTTGCCGAATGAAAGAACAAACACTCAAAAACCACAATACCTGATTCCCGAATAAAGAACAGACATTGACAACTACAATCGCTAGAGACAACATAACAATTCTCTAGTTATCCGAACCCCAAACAAACATAGAACAACTAGTCTTTTGCCATATGTTATCCCAAAATATTATATATCCATACTAATCAATAAACAAACGTACCTAACGAAAAGAGTTTCACTAATAGGTATGATATGTTATGATATGTCGTGCCACATACCTTCAAGCTTGAAAGAAATTATGATCAGTTATAGTCTAACCGGCTCCTCCAGCTCCTACCTGACTTATTGAGAAGCGATTAACTTAATTTCAATGATGTGGATCCGGTTAGACGGGCACTGTTGGATTGGGAGAAACGGGTTAATATCATCGAAGGCGTGACTCAAGGGCTTCTATATCTTCAAGAATACTCAAGATTCACGATAATCCACAGAGATTTGAAGGCTAGCAACGTATTACTGGACAATGACATGAGACCTAAAATTGCAGATTTTGGTATAGCTAGAATTTTTCAGAAAGATGAACATGAAGCAAGCACTGGCCGGATTGTTGGAACATAGTAAGTAAATCTATTTTTCAAATCATTTAGATATTTACTATAGTAAACAAAAATTTCTAATTTGACTCTTGAATTGCAGCGGTTACGTTCCACCAGAGTACGTAAAACGAGGCATATACTCCACCAAATATGATGTTTATAGCTTTGGAGTTCTTCTATTGCAAATAATAAGTGGAAAGAAGAATACATGTCTATATGGTCCGGAAAACAATCTTCACCTCCTTGAATACGTAAGTCATTTAACAAGTATTGCTATGACCGCTGTGATTCACTTTTGAATTTCAAAACTCCAAAGATTATATCATAAATTTCTCTTGGCAGGCATACGAATTGTGGAAAGATGGGAAAAGCATGGAGTTCATGGATCCACTAATGGATGATACGAATTCGGCATGTAAACTCATGATATGCATGCAAGTCACTCTTTTGTGCGTCCAAGAAGAATGGGAAGATAGGCCATCCATGTTAGAAGTGTATTCAATGCTCAAAAATGCAATTGAAGAGGTGCCAACACCTAAAAGGCCTGCCTTTTCAACTACAACTGACAAGAATGAAGAAAATCATCATAAGTCACAGGGAGAAATCTGTTCCGTTAATTTTGAAACCATGTCCCAAGTCATGCCCAGATGACATCTATCTTTAGCTATTTTATTATGCAGAATATTCTTCGTCCTAGTGATTTCTCATGTTTACTTAATTTCTCTCCTATCCATATAGTATCATCAGCGAAAGAGTAGTTCTAGGTTTCTGGAATTGCAGTGAAAAAAAAAGCAATTAAACAGCTGTTCATGAGGTGAAACTGCTCCATATACCTGAGGGAGTCTCAACTACACAATTTCCTTAGGAATAAGATCATCTCTAGACCGCAAAGGAACTGGACGGTCCTTTTGATCACTTCGGGAGCCTTTTCCAGTCCCGCTTTGATGATAGGAATCGTTCAATTTTAGGGCACTTCAAACACATCATGTTATCACTTTTGTTCTTTATGCTTTGGGGAAACATCTATAGTGAGAAAAAATATTTGTAGAAAACTAGATCTTAACTCATTTATTTTGACAATATATATGTGTTTCGAGAACACATCAAACGATATTCGATCAATGACTTGTGATTTTCTTGACAAACTCTAAAAAGTGAACGGTTCTAAATTCATGAAAGTTAGCCGGCGAATAACCCACAGGCCAACACAACCGTCCAGGAGCTGAATCCATTTACTAAATGGATTGTTTTTTAACTCAAATTCGGGAACGGAAGACTTTCTAGCCAGCAAAACCATTAATATAAGCTTTAGCGTGTATCAAAACCACATTGCCACAAAGCCAACATAAAATAGTTCTAGAATCAATTGTCAACGAAGGTAAAGTATAAGTAGAACTAATTCAGAACACCACAAAGTTCATCAACTTGACAAAGCAAATATAAGGAGAAAAACAGATTGTTCACGGAACGCAGATTTAGATTAAAGCAAATTAGGCAAGCATACTAAGAAAAATCAACAAAAATCGACAAAAATTAATCTTCGTTGAAATGAAGTTTGTTGCCCTAGGGAAAACAAAGGTGAGTTTCTAACAGACAATTATTCAAACATATTATGTGCTTGCTACACAGTCAATGCAAGAGAATGCAGAGAGAATTTCAGTCTCAAACCTTGAAAACTGAAGATGGTTTTGGCAGCCAAATGTGGATCAGATTGACTCTTCGCCCATTGTCGACAGTCGGTAGCCAATCTAAAACGTAAGGCTCTGTTTGGGTTTAATCCAAGGTTATGTTTATTCCTTTGAATCAAATAACAGCTCTAATGAGGCAGCCTTCCGTCCCCAAAATGAATATCTAAAATTACTCCACTATTCCCCCCACTTAAAAGATCATCTATATTTTTAAACTATAATAAATTATATACGCAATATGAATCTTGCTTAGTTTTATTAATCAAAAATTTTAAAATCATGAAAAATATTATAAAATATGAAATATAAATAATTTTTTGAAATGTGTGAATAAGAGTTTTGGATATCTATTTTGGGATGGAGAGAGTATTAGTTTGGCTTAATAATCTTCACGAATTACTCTATCTTTTTGTTCGTTTTGGATAATATTTGGCTTCATTAGGGTTTTTTTATTTCTTAGATTTTTCTCGTCAAAACTAAGCTAATCTGTGTAAAAAAATAAAAAAAAAGAGGCATAAAATTAGCAAATACAGAAAACAAAATTAAATAAAGATGAAACTAAAAAGAAAAAAAATTCAAATGAAGTATCAACTGGATTAATTAGGCCTAGTTTTCCATAAAATTTTTGCAACCCAGTTGCTAAAATCATGTTGATTTGAACACATGAGTTCACCAGGTGCTAAAATTATGGTATTTCAAATAAAAAAATTAAGTGTTTCTGTGTGTTATTTTTGAATTTTCACACCGAATTAAAGTACACGAGAAGTACTTTAATTTGGTGCGAAAAAAATCGAAAATCGATGCACAGAACCACTTCATTTTTTTATTTGAAATACCATGATTTTAACGTGACAATGTATAGATGTCGAAAACCACATAACGTGCATGTTGGGTAATTGGGTTACAGGTAGGCAACCTATTGGGCTCGAGGTTACGGGTAGGCAACTTACTGGGCTCGAGTCCACTATAGGTCAGGCCTCAAGGTGATTCGTTACTGGTGGTTTTGTATTGGGCCTTGAGTTAAAATAATTATTGGGCCTAAGATAAAATCCAAGGCTGCGATACCCATTTGTTTCAGCGGTTCAGGCTGTCGATATAGACATCCAGGGAAATGGTTCAACTGTGTGCAACATGCACCTATTGACTCATAACATTTTCAATATAAACTCATAACTTTCACATGTACTATCTATATGTTATAAAACTAAGCAGATAATAAAGAAGTTTGCATAAAAGTAAGACAAATATTGAACACAATATATATGAAATAGTTCTTCAAGAACTATTAAGATTGATCTTCCGAACTGATCTTATTCTCATTACCTTTCTGTCTGATTCTTTTCTTTTCTTTCCTTCTTTGATTTCTTTCTGCCTTTTTAATTCCAAAGCTGATCAATTTGATTCAGCATTTATAGGCAAAGTGGTTGACAAAGCAATAACTACAAGCACTATACCAACCATACTTCTGCCCGCAAAGTCTTTCAAGTAGTCTACAGAGTAATTAAAGTGTCATCCATAGTGATTTCATAACACTATAATATTAATTCAAAATGCTATGAATTGAAGGGGAGCATAGTAAGAGGAACACTTTTTTAGCGTTTTGAACCGGACTCGTATATTTTAGTTTCCTAAACTACGCCTTTAATTGTCTAAAGAAAGGAATTGGGGATCATGTAATGCGACATCCGAGCCGTTGATCGTGTATTACAGAAAGCCATGCGCATTAGGTCCTTGTAGTGCATTTACCGCATTACAGAAAACCTAGTCCGTCACGAAGAGTAGAGCCGCAAAGGTGACATTAGGATTTTCGTGTCAACTCCAACCAATACCGATCTTGAGCAATGCGACACTTTTGCCTTGAACCTCCAAATATTTTCTGAAAGAGCCTCCAAAAATGTGTGTAATATCCTTAAATTTATAATAATTTTTACTTTCTAAAGTTAGTTAATCTTTCATATTATTTTGTTTGTGGAAATGTTAAAGGTCTTTTTTTTTTATTTTTAAATTCACTCAGCCAAAAGTAAAAGAAGAAGAAGAAGTTAGAGCCGGCTAATAGGACCAAAAAAAAAAACGAAGATTAAAGACTCGAAATTATGATACCACTGTCATTAGTACATACTATTGCATTATGATACCACTGTCATTAGTACATAGTATCAACAATCTCTCAAGGTTTAAGTCTCCAATTTACCATCTCGATCTATAAATAAAGGGTTGCGGATCTGCTGTCGCGAAAATCCTAAACAAAGATTAAAGACTCGAAATTAATATTTAAGTATCATTTCGGAAAGTAATCTCCTTTCCAATATACCCCTATCAAGTTCAAATTAATTATTCAGTCATTAGTTTCCAAATTTGGGAGAAAAACTTGGGTGCGCACTGCGCACAGGTACCACGTGCCACTTACCGGTACCCATTGCGCATCTCGACCGTCTAAATTTTTTTGGACAATTCAGATGTTAAAGAGAGAAAGAGGAGAGGGATGGGAAAGGGTTGGGAGAAATCTGGACCATCCCAAACACTTTTGGACGACCGAGTTACGTACACACTCAGGTGTATATGCCGACTCCGCACCCAAGTTTTTGGGACTCCGTCCTTATGAACATGAACCTTCCCGAGTTCAAGAAACGTTAATGAACAATAAATAGTCAAACATCAACCAAATCAAAGTTATAACCAATACTGAAGCTTCCATAAACCACTACTTAGTCAACTTGTTTAACAATGATTATCCACAAACCAAAAAACCACGAATACATTAAACAACTCATCCACACATTAACCCACAGAATCACAAGAAGATTCGTGCACACTTTTTCTACTTTAATTGTGGAGAAAAGGGTGTCAATTATTTTAATCAGACGACCATTTCAACTATTTCAAAAACATCACATGATTATTATTATTAAAGTTGCACTTTTAATTGTATTTAATTCTAATTGTACCAAGTCAGTGGTGCACGTCCGGCTCCATTAACTTCCAAATAAGTTTACTTTGATTACTTTATTATGGTACCCAATTTTGTCCCAGCCTCTAAAGATTCAAATTCTTTGATTTATGTGTTGGTTTTAGCTTTTGACTTTTACTATGCGAAAGTTTTGACTAGACTTTCTTATCACCCCACCTCTCATTGGTGAGTTGAGAATCAACTCGAGAAGCTTGTTAGCATCAATATCAACATCTCTACTTTAATTTTAAAGTTAAAACTTTATCTTTAAAGTTAAAATAGAGAGCAAACCACTCCAAAACTTTAAAAATCAGCCTCATCAAACGAACTCACCAATTTGAAGATTTCTTAATTTTGCTACAGTAACTTAACAAATTTGGTGACCTACTGTTCACTCACCATAAGAGGAGGAGGGAGGGAAGAGTAAAAGTTTGAACATGAGTCTAATTCTGTGAGTTTTTTATAAAGTGACTTGCTAAAGTTTGAATAGAGAATCTAATTTTGTGAATTTTTTAAAAAGTGACTTGCTAAATTATAAAAGGTGTTTTTGAGGTTAAATTTGGTGGTTTTTTTTGTGTGTGTCAAATAAGGATGCCCTTACCTGTTTTCAAGTTCTAACTATGTTCCTTTCAAAAAAAAAAAAAAAAAAAAGAACCTAACTATGTTTTGTTTGGGAGCATATTCAAATCCGTAGATGATGGTTTTGGGAAGGAGGTGAATAATAGATGATTTTAGATGTGAATAAGTCAAAGGAAAAACGAGCCCTCATAGTTGAATAGGGTACATCGCCTCAACAGTTTCAATTTTAATAACCACGGATCCGTGTCTTTTACAGCAGTTTCTCTTCCTATTTCTTGAGTTCTGTAGTTGGCCTCGACCATCTAGTTGCATGATATTTACCCGAGCATGCAGTGCTCTCTAATTGCAGTGCTAAAGTCACCTGATTTGTATCAATCAATTTTTGTATGGAAGCCTCGTCAATAGTGGAAATACCATGAGGACTGCTCAATGACATTTTACATGCATGTTTCAACATCCAACCGCCGGATTAATATTTTTGCACTGAATGCATGCTTCTTTTGATTTAGTCGTGTTATCTGTCTTTCTTATTATATGCATTATGTCATTTTCAGTTGTATTTGTTGAATTTTGTAGGTTGTATTATCTCTTCTTACTGATGACGTTCTTATGGTTCTTCTCAAAATAAAAAAATAAAATAAAAATAAAGGCAAGTGATGATCTCAAAATCAAAGTTATCGTTTCATTTGGACCTACTACCATAGATAGATGAATAAAACATTTTGAGAGTAAGTCTTGTTTGAAATCAGTTAAGTACAAAACAAACCAAAGCTTGAATTTTTTTAGGCCCGTTAATCTCGATCCTACGTCCTAAATCAAACTTGACCGGCGCCCTGTTCTTTTTCTTTTATTTTTTCTTAGTAGAGAAGTTAATTAGTTAGTGGATTGAACCATCAAAGGGGACTCGATGTCTCTCCATAGATTCGAACCGCAGACCTCCCCTTGACAAGCAAGAGCTATAACCAAATGGACTATAAGCCACATCTCAAACGGCTTGTTCGACTTATGATACTTATGAAGTTCACGCTATTCGAGATCAACAACTCATTTGAGATTGGATCTAGTCAACTGCAAAGAAGCCTCTGCCGTTCAATTTGACAATCAGTGGTCCAGATTCACGATAATATTCTACAAATAAGATATTACACTTTCAGCAAATTTAGTTCACTAAGGATACTTTGGACGATTAAAATTGCGCCAACAACCATTTGCAATCCACTTTTGAATTCTAGAAAGATTGACCCGCCTCATAAACAATCCAAACTTAAAACTTTTGATTTATCAAAACTCGTTAATTAAGTATATAATGTTCAGCTCGTTCGATCTGTTTGATGCCTAATCATCAAGTAATGGCCATCCTAGGTAGTGCCTAGTTCATGTTCTATCACTCCTTGACCATATCGAGATGCCCTCTTTTGAATTTGATATGATATAACCATTTTTGAATGAGTCCATAATTAATATATAGGACGGCCATCTAGAAATAATCGAACATTAAATTAATTTACACCTTAAAAATTCCCCCAGTTAAACTCTCTAGCTACATTATTTAATAAATCCCCTAAAATATAGATATATAAACTTTTGGGAGTGTGAATTGGCTTCCAACAAATAAACCAATGGCAAACCTAAAAGGTTACTGCTACCTCTATGTTATTTTCATCTTGGCCATCACCACTAATGGCACCATGGCCAGGAAACCATCTTCTCGGGCAGTCAAAGGGGCTTATTGGCCATCATATTCCTCTGGGTTTCCGCCCTCCGCCATTGACGCGAGGCTGTTCACCCACCTCTACTATGCCTTTCTTGTGCCTGATAATGTCACTTTTAGGTTTGATATCTCAAATGCAACTGCTTTAACGCTCTTGGATTTTACGTCCACGATTTCCAAGAAGAATCCGCCGGCTAAGACGCTTTTTTCGGTCGGCGGAGGAGGCGCGGACCCGAATATCTTTTCGCTGATGGCGTCGAAGAAAAGCGGGCGCAGGAGTTTCATTGATTCGTCCATTGAAGTGGCAAGGAAATATGGATTTGATGGTATTGACCTTGATTGGGAGTTTCCTCAAAACACAACTGACATGGAAAACTTTGGCTGCTTATTCGACGAGTGGCGGGCCGCGGTTCGAAAGGAGGCTAAAGCAACGCGCAAGAGCCCACTCTTGCTAACCGCGGCAGTGTACTTCTCTGTGAAATTCTTCCTTGCGCCAGTCGTCCGGTCCTACCCGGTCGACTCGATTAACAGGAATTTGGACTGGGTCAATGCGATGACCTACGACTACCATGGGTCGTGGGACACCACTGCAACGGGCACCCTTGCCGCGTTGTTTGACCCATTAAGTAACACAAGTACTAGTTATGGGCTTCGGTCATGGATCAATGCTGGGCTACATCCAAGCAAGTTGATAATGGGCCTGCCACTGTACGGGCGGACTTGGCAGCTCAAGGATCCAAAATTGAATGGTATCGGAGCGCCCGCAGTGGGAGTGGGCCCGGGGATTGATGGGATTCTGACTTTTTCCCAGGTGGAGATGTTCAACAGGGAGAATAAGTCCACGGTGGTGTATGACGTGGGCACGGTGTCCACGTATTCGTACTCAGGGACTTCGTGGATTACGTACGATGATGAAAGATCAACAATGGTGAAGATAGCGTACATTGAGGCCCTTGGGCTTCGCGGGTACTTCTTTTGGGCTGTCAATGGTGATCTTGATTGGAAGATCCCGAGAATAGGTGAAATACTCTTCATGCATGATTTAACAATAATTAGAGGGCTTAATGCAAAACCATTTCATGTGAATAATCAGGACATTTTATTATCTGAATCAGAAAAGAGAATTTTATTGGGGAGGGATTTTCACATTCCGTATACCAAAAAAAAAAAACCTACATATTTTACGTTCGTTCAAGTAATTTACAAATTCCATGTTTAGTGCAAAATAATATCTGCATAAAAAGATAATTTTGTCAGGTCACATAGTAAGGCAGGAGTTGACTGCTTTTCTTAAAATGCACTCGAATAATTACTATGGAAATATCTGCTCCGGCCCTCCCGAATAATCCGATTTTTCCTCCACGATGATAAGGGGCTGAAAGATATATGTATATCGAAACTCATCTTCACCTTTTAGCACCACTAGAATTTATTTTTCGGGTATTAATAATTATCAATTCTAACACAGTTTTTCCTGCTATGTTGTGCAGCTTCAAGATTGTGGCTTGTATAAGCCAGCCGCTGCGCGCTCTAGAAAGTTTAAACCTCCTCTTATGTTCTTTAAATTTTTCATGATTGATTTTGTTACTTATGTAAGGATTGGCCTCCTAAATTTATTTGGTTTTGTTTAGATGTCATTTGACCTAGTTTTTCCTCTTTAATTGCTTCATTTCCCTTCACTTCTGTGTAAAGATGAAACAATGAGATTAGTGGATTATTACAAGGGTTTCTCTATACTGTCAATTGTCAAACAAATCAAATGATATGGCTTCCACCCTATTTATTTGTTCTTGAATTTCTTGGAGTGCTTTTAAAGGAAGCAGAGTAGGCGTCTGGATTTTGTGTGTAAGAGAGGGAGAGAGATGAGGACCTGGGTTACTGCTGTGCAGTCCCGTGCACAGCACGATGTTGTGCACATCCGGACCGTCTATTGCTCGGATGGAGTGCTCAAATTTCACCTCAGCACCTTTGCATCCGAACCGTTGGTTGTTGTGCGTGCAAGATGAAATCTGGGCCGTCCATTTGAGCAATGGACGGCCCAGATGTGCACAGCACACGCTACACAACAGCATCCCCTCCTCCGAGAGATGAGGAGGAGGAAGAGGAGAACCTAAATAGATGTTAACAGTGGCGGAGTCATTGGGTTCCGGGATGTTCGGGTCCCTGTACAACTCAAAATATTCGCACTATTAATATTCGTTTTTAATTATAAAAAAAAAATCTACGGGGTTGTCCCTTGCAAGTCCTACGAGTGCATACAAATTTTTAAAATTCTCATATGTGCGATTAAAAACTCCATGAAATTTCAAATTATCAGCCATGTTTTGATTTGGCGTATAAAATTTAATGAGGATTATGTATGTACTTAGATTTTTGTTTCTTCGTCAGGCTTAGCAAGTGACTACGCATACTGATACGATATACTCTTTTTTATTGACGCAGCGGAATTCACGAGAAACTAGTTGCGTACTAGTTCAAACGAAAATTGGTCTCGAATCCACGAGTGTTCTTGAATCCACAAGAGAAGAGAATAACTCTGGTTTATAATTGAGTAAAAGATAAATATGCCCATAGGCTACATCCTTATTTATACTAGTAGAAGTCCTAATTAAAAGGAAATTACTTAGAGTGGTGACCAAGCAAAACATTACTTGGAAACCTAGACTATTTGCTAAAAGGAAATAAAATAAAATCTAACCAAAATTAAACTAGGAATGTGCAAAACAGGCAGCACAAATAAAATCTTCTAAGAATACTCGTAAATAAAATTTGGGCCTATTCCGGGCTCGTCGATAAATTGCCGAATTTGGCAATTTTCAATTAAGAGTTGTTTGGGCCTCATAGGCTTCGACCGGTCCAATTGATCATAGAACTGGGCCGCTACTTGTTCTGCATCATTTATAATGTAGAAAATATACGTGGTTTGGACCCCTGCTAAGTACAAATTCAGTGACCGCTAGTGGATGTTAACTCTTGATCTATTAAATTCAAACCTCAATATATGTCACCCAATTTACAAATTGATAAAAAAATAAAACTCTGAAACTTCTTCGATCGGACACTGACCATTTCCACAAAAAAACTCGCAAACATGGTAGGTTGAACTGTGACCTTCATACAACAAGGACCGAATCAAAGGGAATTAATTTTAGCAGTAATTAGGATAAATTTTCAAGAGAGAAAATATATTAATTTTATTTTGTGGGCATCAAATTAATTTAATTAGTTTTGTTTTTGTTCTTATGCTAAGTGCTGCATAATTACACAATATTGCTAAAACAACATGATACGACGACATTAGTAACGGTAAGTGAAAATGGAAGCTGGGGTGCTGCACAGCCAAGTGTTGTGCATGCACGGTGCGGCCGCGCCGGCCACTTTCCGGTGATCCAAGACGTTCACCGGATACCTCTCGTTGATTACTATAAGTGTTAAAAAAATCAACTTGATCGAATATCCTTAAGTACCTAATCAGAACACAAATAGATTGAAATGAAATGGAACACAAATGTACATAAACACTGGATGTTGATTTTTTGGTACACTTATACTACTCGACGAGGGCTATCCGGTAAACGTCTCGGATCCCCGGAACGTGGCCGGCGCGGCAGGGTCGTGCTGCTGCACAACACGTTGCACAACACTTGGCTGTGCAGCACTCCCCAGAGTCCGTGATTATGACGAATGGAGTGCTAATAATGGCAAAACTTTTTTAGTTAATTTCAAAATTATTTGTACCATGCACAAGGTAAAATATTGTTACGCACTAAAATTTTGACATTAACAAAACCAATTTTCGTATTATCATTTTCCTTGAGAGCGCGACAGAAAATGGATGATTACAGTTGTACCCAAGGAATATTCTTCTCAGAAGAAGAAGAGTTGCATATGGGAACAGTTAATGGGGTATCATGCCAAGTCCAATTCAATAGGAAAGAAGAAAACGATTTAACCACTGTGGTCACCAAAAGTCTTAAATGGAGGCCCATTGTCAATGTCCCGATGCTCACTTACCAGGCACAAAAAAAAAAAACCTTACCCCCCACAAAAGTTGTCTCGATGTTCATAGCTCGCCCACCACCTTTCTAGTGAATGACTTGGCAGAATAGGTGGATTTATGTGTTCTTTTTTAACATCGGCACATAAATGATGTACTTGCGGTAATAGTTTAGCTCTCGCGCGCCTTGGTGGGATAGTAGAAATTAACTTATGAGCAGAGAAATTATACACGGCGTTTATTCAACTTTACGAGTCATTGAGATTTAAGATAATATGATGATTCAAGATTATTTCTGGTACATCGATCGGAAGCCGAATGTGCAGAAAAAAATGTACTCCATGGGTATCAGTTTGATCACCATGCACATCAGTTTTCGTTTCAATGGCTCATGATATGGCCACATGAGAAAAAAAGAAAGGGCCCAAAGTTTTACCACATGAGTATTGCCTTTGAATAAGAAGAGACTCTCGGTAGATCACTTCTCCTTTGCATTTAAACACATGCATATGATATAAAATCAAAGGTAACTTGATGGTAGATTGGTAGTTTAATTATCCGGGTTTGATCCATGTTTGGCCCTGTGTCAAAAAAAGGATTTGTAATCAAAAGTAAGAAACCAAGAAAATCTCGAACTTGGATCGCCAATTGATGGATTAGTGTGAGTTTATCCATGTAATTAGAATCCATTTTCCGAAAGATTTTGTCTTTTTGTTTTTTACTGGGTCTTCAAGATTCTTTCAATGCATATTCTAATCCGTTGCTATAGCGCGCATTAGCAACAGAACCAAGCAAAGCATATGGAAAAAACATTTCTATTCAACTTTCGGTAAGCAAGCCTGGGTTTTTTCTAGTTGTTTTAATTAATGGCCTCCCCCCCTTCTGAATGTCGAATAGTATAGAAGATCCACTTCCCTTAGAAGGAGCTTCTTCCTCGAGTCCTGTGATCATGATCGCACACTCTACAAAAGAACTTTACAAGTAGCATTGCCATTCATCAGTCACACGATATTGTTGGATCAGGCTTTTGCCTAATGTCCAAGAGTCCCCACTCCTGCTTACCATGGAATTCCGTGCCATGTCTCAGTCTCAGTGTGGCTGATCATCCAAAAAGACGAGCTAAGTTAAGTTTTTATTTTGTCTATTTCTTTTTTCATCCACATACTCCAATCACACTCTTTAATTTTGCTATCCACCCATACATTTGAAGCTGAATTTGTCCTTTATTGAGTCAAATGGGGTAATTAACCCTCCCTAGTCCGTGGGCCGGGTCTTCAGGATTCTGTCAATAATCTATATTTGCATGTTCTTATTCGTTGCTATAGCGCGCATTAGCAACGGAACCAAGCAAAGTAAATGTAAAAAACATTTCTATTCAATTTTCGGTAAGCAAGCCTGGGCTTTTTCTAGTTGTTTTAATTAATTTATTGGCCTCCCCCTTCTGAATGTAACTAGCGAAGTTGACCCGAAGCAAATGTGTAACAGTGGGAGACTTGGAGCCGTGTGATGTAAAGAGCCCATTAAAGTAAAAAACAGAAAGTGGGTTGGTGGCTTGGTGCTGCAAGAAGTGGGGACATTTTTAATTTGTCATCACAGCTCAAAAATGGCACGTGGAACATGTCTTCCAATATTTTGTAGTGTTTTGGCCTAAAAAGTAAGCTGACTTATTTTTTTCGTTTTTATTTGATTTTTTTTTGTGTTTTTTAGTTTTACATTAATTTTTTGTGTATTATTGGTTCGTCTCGGCGAGAGGAATAAAAAAAATAAAAATTTATGATCGAATCATAATTTTTTTAATAAAGACAAAAATAAGCCAAAAAATCAGCTTTTTACACTTTTTCCGATCTTATTCCAAAAATTGAGAGTTCTAGTCATAATCTTTTACTCCCTCCGTCCCAATTTTATAGTCCCTCGTTCCATCCTAACCCGATAAAAAATCGATTATATCTTTCAATCGGTAATACATTTTATATGCAATATGGATCTTGTTTGATAGATCTTAATTTAATCTAATAAACAAAGTTTTCAAAATCACCTAAAACATTGTAGATTATAAGATATAACACTTTGAATAGTGACACGAACTCCCAAAAGGGACTATAAAATTGGGACGGAGGGAGTACCTTTTTGGATTCCTCTCGCCGAGACAAACCAATAATACTAAAAAAATCGATGCAAAACTAACAAACGCAAAAAATCAAATAAAGACAAAAAAATAAGTTAAGTTGGCTTTTTGGGCCAAACCTCACCTTTATCAATAAAAAGTCAACATCAACTGGGTTTCGATATGAAGAGATCAAACAGCTGAAAAACAGATTGTCACGTAAACAGCAGCGGCGGACGCAAGATTTAATTCTGTCTAATAGGGGCTCGAATCACGCATATTTGTATATTTATAATAAAATATAGCATATACTGCTACTTGCAAGAGGTCCCAGAAAATACGATATTATGTACATGTACATACCCACCGTGTAATTATATATACACGCAACCTAAAAAAGGTTGATAACTTGAAAGTTTAGGAGCTTTGCCCTGCACCTATAAAAAGAATTTAAGAATTTTTTTTTTCAACTCAAGAAACTTGCAGGGGCTGATGCCTTAGATTTTTCCTTAATTAACCTGTAAATTAATATAATATGCAAGAACATTAGAGTTGTGTAGGAGTTCGAGTACCCCTTGGACCGGACCGCCGTGAATGTGCTAGATCGATCTTGCATACCTAATACATTTCAACTCTATATCTCGGGTGGATAGTATCTGAGAGCCCATTTATTAGCAGGATTAATTTTTGGGCATTAATAGGTGTAACATGAAGAAATGCACCAGATTTTCCACGCTGTAAATATTTCCTAGCCAACGGTTTTGCCCATTGTTTGGCTAAACGAGCTGCGGGAGGGGTGGGGTCTAGAACATTTACCGGTCCGTGGTGACTATTTTCTTTGAGAAGAAAACAAGATCTGATTGATTTCATTCTATAAACGGAGAGAATGATTACAACCTTTTATAGTCTAGTTAACCGACTTACTAAACCGACTTACAAACTCTAAACAAACTAATAACAAACTCGTTTAATGATAACTACCATCAGAACTAACTAAGAAGGGACAGGAATCAGCTGTGTAGAGGAGCACACAACTTGTGATGGAGAACACTCTTTATCATCCCCCTGCAAGATCATGGAGGGTTGAGAACGCACCATGAGCTTGTCCTTGAGATAGTGAAAACGTGCCACACTTAATGGTTTAGTGAAGAGGTCTGCAAGCTGTTCACTGGTAGGAATGTGACATAGAACCAGCTGTTTGGCCAAAACCTTTTCCCTTATAAAATGATAATCGACTTCTATATGTTTGGAGCGAACATGGAAAACAGGATTTGTAGCGAGTGCCAACGCAGACAGATTATCACACCATAAAACTGGAGGTGAAACAGAGGTAATACCAAGATCACGAAGTAACATAATCAACCAACTTAATTCAACTGCGGTTTGTGCTAAAGCTCGGTATTCGGCCTCTGTGGAAGAACGTGCCACAGTGGGCTGCTTCTTAGCTGTCCAAGAAATTAGGTTGGAGCCTAAAAATACACAATATCCAGTGGTAGAACGTCGATCTAAAGAGCTGCCTGCCCAATCAGAATCGGAATAGGCTGTGAGGGAAAAATCCCCAGGAGAAAAGACCAGGCCTTGATTCAGAGTGCCTTTAAGATACCGGAGTAGTCTTTTGACAGCCTTAAAATCACCATTGGAGGGCTGATGCATATGCTGACATGCGGAGTTGACAGCCAAAGCTAAATCTGGTCTTGTGATGGTCATATATTGTAGAGCACCAACTAAACTTCTGTACAAAGAAGGCTGAGAGAAAGGGATTGCATCAGCAGAAGTGATAACAGGTTTGACGGCCATAGGAGAAGGGTATGGCTTACAGTCTGCCATGCCAGCTTTAGCAAGAATCTCCTGAGCATACTTATGCTGAGATAAGAAGTAACCTTGAGCAGTAGTTGTAATAGAAATGCCAAGGAAATAGGACATGTTTCCCAGTTCCTTCATAGCAAAGGAATCATGCATTTGAGAGACCAAGTGAGTGATAAAGTTTGGATCACTACCAGTGAGAAGTATATCATCAACATAAATCAATAGGATAGTGATAGCCTTAGGAGTTTGTAGAACAAACAAAGAAGAGTCACAATGACTTGATTTGAACCCTTTAGAGAGCAGAAACTGGGAAAAAGTAGAAAACCAAGCCCTTGGGGCCTGCTTAAGACCATACAAGGCTTTGTGCAGTTTGCATACATGTGTAGGAACTGCAGCATCAACAAACCCCTGTGGTTGGGTAAGATAAACCTCTTCATCTAATGTCCCATGAAGAAATGCATTGGAAATATCCATTTGTTTGATTGTCCAATTGTAAGAAAGGGCTAGAGAGATCAAGACTCTGATAATAGGCTGTTTGGCAACCGGACTAAAGGTTTCATGGTAATCAATCCCTTCCTCTTGGAGATAGCCCTTTGCAACCAAACGGGCTTTATACCTTGCAATACTGCCATCAGAGTTTCTTTTTAGTTTAAACACCCACTTGCACCCAATAGCATGTTTACCAGGAGGCAAAGGCACTAAGGTCCAAGTCCCTTGCTTTTGCAGGGCTTGATATTCCTCAAGCATAGCTTGATATTCCTCAAGCATAGCTTGAGACCATAAGGAAGACTCAAGAGCCTGAGAAACAGTAGTAGGCTCACAAGTAGAAAGATTAGAAGAAGAAGAAGAAGAAGAAGAAGAAGAAGAAGAAGAAGAATGAGTAGTAGACAAACAAATAGGATTTTTAGGTTTAAAAATTCCTGCCTTGGACCTAGTGATCATGGGATGGGGCATAAAAGTACTAGATCTGGAAGAAGATACTGTAGAAGGGACAGAAGGAGTGGAAACATGTCCAGGAGAAGATGAGGTGGCTGGAAGCATAACAGGTGTTAAAGGTGCAATGAGAGGGGTTTGGGAAACAGATGTTGTTGGAGTATCAGGTAAGGAAGCATGGTAGGGGACTATTTTGGAGATGGACTGAGTGGAATGAGAGGTCTAAAAGAAAGAATGCAACTGATCAAGAGTTGGAGTAGGATCAGTAGACAGTGATGATGAACCAAAAAGAAATGTGTGTTCATCAAACAAAACATGTCTAGAGATATAGACACGACCAGTTTTTGGGTTTAAACACCTGTATCCCTTATATGAAGGATGATATCCAAGGAAAACACATGGAATAGAATGGGGTTCAAGTTTATTGGCAGTGTAGGGTCTTAGCCAAGGGTAACATGTGCAACCAAACACTTTGAAAAGGGAGAAATCTGGTGCTTGATTATATAACTTTTCATAAGGGGTTAAGTTGTTCAAAGATGTGCTAGGCAGTCTATTGATAAGAAAGGTAGCAGTAGCAAGAGCATCAAACCAATATTTGAGAGGCATGGAGGAGTTATGGAGCAGTGTGATTGTAGTTTCCACTAAGTGTCTGTGTTTTCTCTCTGCAACTCCATTCTGTGATGGAGTGTGAGGACAAGAAAGTTCATGTTTAATACCATGAGCTATAAGATAGGAAGCAAATTGATTTCCACTATACTCACCCCCTCCATCAGTCCTAAAGACTTTAAGATGAGTAGTGAATTGTTTCTCAACAAAGGCTTTGAATTCAATGAATTTAGGATAAACATCACTTTTGACATATAAAGGATAAACCCATGTGAAACGACTGTAATCATCAACAAACACAACATAATATTTGAAACCAGAAATAGATGGAAGAAATGGTCCCCATACATCACTGTGAATTAAAGCCAGAGGTTCATCAACAGTAGTGTTTGACAATGCAAAGGGTAATCTATGAGATTTGGCTACACAACAGTGAGTACACAAAGAGGAACTGCTATCTCTAGCATTATTTTTAGTAACAGGAATGTGAAATTTACTAGTAAGATGATGAAGTTTTGCAGCAGATGGATGACCCAGACGTTGATGCCAAATTGATGTAGACCGGGTTGCGTCAACGTGGATGGACCGGTTGCGTCCACGTAGGCCTAAAAAGGCTTAAGAACTGACGTTGTCAGAATGGGCTGAATTTCGCACGGTCCATTGGAATCGGCCCAAGGATCAGTAGTGATTTTGCTATGCAAGATGATGCACGATGGATTTCGGGCGTTCGTCGCTGTTTAGGCCCCGAAAAGGCCAATTTTGCCGTTTATAGTAATATTTAGATCTCTAATAACTTTTGTTAGGAAACTCTGTTTTATTTGCCGTTTGTTTTTGCAACCTTATAATTCTTTCCAATTTCTGATTTCTTAGTCAAATCAGGACTTTCCTTTTTTGGTAAATTTCGTATTTATTCTGATTTAGGGTTGATTAGCGGCCTTAAAGGTTTCCTAAGATAATTAGGGTTTCTTTTACCTTATTTATATGCTTGTAAGCCCTACGGCAGAATTTGGTTGTTATTGAATTAAAGAAAACGAGTTTTACTCATATTTTGGTCGTTTAAGGAGGGAGTACCTCCGGGTCGACCTTATTGTTCGTGTTTCTCTTGCACGATCGATTTCGTTTCCATAGGCTGCGCTACATCACAAATGGTGGAGGGAGCTTGAACAGTGAAACAAGAAGGGGTATCAGAAGGAAATGAGGTGGGTGACAGCTGGTACAGGCCATCAGTATGCTGGCCCTGAAAAAGTGTTTGTTTGTGGACCTTGTCCTGAACAACAAAGGAATGATCATCAAAAGTAACAGTGCAATTATTATCTTTAGCCAACTAGTGGACGGAAACAAGATTAGAAGCTATATCAGGAACATGAAGAACATTATTAAGACAAAAAGAATGAGATGGAGTAGGTAAGATACAATTTCCTGTATGGTGAATAGGTAGAGTAGTGCCATTGCCAACTGTAACCTGCTCTCCTCCTTGATAGGGCTCATAAATGGACAGATTAGATAGATCATTGGGGATGTGAGTAGAAGCAGCAGAATCCACATACCAATTTGAGCTATTGGATTGGTCAGGTGTAGAGGCAACAAAGGCCTTGGTGTGAGAACCAACAGAGGTATTAGAAGAACCTGGTTGATAGTCCATGTTCAGTCTATGCCAGCAATCAAAAGCAGTATGTCCAGGTTTGTCACAAATTTGACACACAATACTTCCAGATGAACTACCATGAGAATATCCAGAATAAGCATGTGAGCCTTGAGAGCTAGAAGGTGTGGAAGAACCATGAGTATAACCAGTGGATCCTTGAGCATTTCCTGAGTAAGCAGACCTGTTTCCATTTCTATAACCACCCCTGCGTGATTGATATCTGCCTCCCCTTGTATTACCACAAAAATTTCCTCTAGATCCTCTGTTAGGGTAAGAAAAACCCCTATTTCCTTGATGAGAATATCCTCCTCTAGAGGCAACAAATGCTACATTGAGACCACTCGAGGTCTGAGATTTCAGAGGAGTCTCTTCATGAATTGCTTCAGATAAGAGTAAAGCACATCATTCTTCCATAGTAATTGGGGCTGATCTTGTACGAATCGAGGTTTTAAAGGCACGATACTCGTCAGACAATCCATTTAGGGTAATTAGGACTAGATCCTCATTATCAATTTGTGATCCAGCCAAGGTAAGTTGATCATTCAGAGTTTTAATCTGCTGTAAGTAAACTTCCATTGAATTTGATCCTTTAGTTGTAGCAGTTAATCGATTCTTTAACTGATGCACATGCGATCTTGAAAGAGTGGTAAAACGTTTCTCAATATTACTCCAGGTTTCAAGACTAGTGCCACAGTTTATCACAACAGGATAAATGGTGGAAGAAAGAGTACCAGAAAGACAACTCATCAGATGAGCATCATCGATCATCCACTGAAGAAAATCTGGATTTGTGATTTCTTGATCTGAAGCATTTCTGATCTTCGCTAGTGGTGAAACTCCAGTTCCATCAACAAACGAGTATAATCCAGTAGCTTTGAGAATATTCTGCCATTGACTCTTCCAAATAATGAAATTTGATGCATCAAGTTTGACTGACACGAACGCATTCAAATTTGAGATGAGAAGAGAGAGATTCGACGATGGTGAAGGGGATTTCATCGATGTTGAGGTGGAAGGAGTAGATGAAGACGATAATGCTGCCATCGCAGAGGTTTTGCTCGTGAGAGCTCTTAGGGCTCTGATACCATGAGACGAAAACAAGATCTGATTGATTTCATTCTATAAACGGAGAGAATGATTACAACCTTTTATAGTCTAGTTAACCGACTTACTAAACCGACTTACAAACTCTTAACAAACTAATAACAAACTCGTTTAATGATAACTACCACCAGAACTAACTAAGAAGGGACAGGAATCAGCTGTGTAGAGGAGCACACAACTTGTGATGGAGAACACTCTTTATCATTCTTCACTTAATTGGAACGGATAGCTGTTTTTTTTTTTACTTCATGGCTAACTATCAATCAATTTTCATCAATCAGTTTGACGAAAACACTAGGAAAAAAGCTTTGTTCTTTGACAAACTTATAGGGCCAACACAGTTTTGGGTCCTGAACTTGCAAGCAGCCCTAGTTGGCTGGGTGTTTGTTTCAAGTTCACCAAAGTCTCGAGTTCGAATGTTGGTATCTACTAACTTACCAACTTCTTAACCTGTTTTGTCTGAAATTGGGAGCCCTTGACATCGGCGTGGTAAGGGATCTAATGAGGCACTTAACGATATCCGATCAAGTTGATCTTGGTACACTTGTAGTACTCGATGAGCTCAACGCGGTGGACGTCTCGATAGTCAAAAAAGTGTCGGCACGGCACTGCAAGATGCCGCATAACACGCCACACAACATGGGGATGCGAAGCACTCACCCGGATCCCTTAATTGCCCAGGCCCACCCGTGATTCTAGGTGAAACTTTAAAAAGCACTCATTTATTGAAGTTATATTTAAAAAGCACTCAATTGCTGTTTAATCTACCAAATTGAATTTTGACCAACTGAAGCTTCTATAAATTAGCACTGGTCAACTTGTTTTCAATGATTATATCCACAAACCAAAAAGCAAGAAAACTGTATAGTAAACAACTCACACAACACTGCGCAGCAAAATGAGAAGATTATTTTCCACTTTCGATGGTTGAGAGCTGTGTCGATTTGCATTTTAGACCATGTCCACCATACTCAAATCATAATGTCGTTATAGTGATCTTGGAGTACGTCACTTTATTCAATGTGTTCGATAATGACGAGAGATTGACATTTAAGAAAACGCACGTGTTAAGAAAAAAACAATTCCACATTGCTTGGAAATGGAATAGATAATTACGTAGTAACTGGTTTTGAGTTGGATATAAAGTTTTCAGATGGTATCGGAGCGGGCCCATTCCACTCCACATTTTAAAAATTTATAATTCACATCCTTCGATGACAGAATAGCAAAAAGGCTGCACGATGGTAGACCAAAAAAATGCTATATGTGATAGACCACAAAAGCGGGACCAAGAAAAGGCTACACGTGGGGACGATGTTAAGAAAAAACAATCTCACATTGCTTGGGGGATGGAGTACTGGGTAACCACTTAATAACTTGAGGGACATCTTTACTTATTGCCAATTAATTTTCGTGATGATTCATGTGGCCACATTTCAAAGAAAAAGATTTGTAAGAGCATCTCCAACCCAATTCTCTATTTTTCCTAATCAGAAGCACGAAAAAACATAGTACAATTTTTGTTTCGTCTATTCTTTTTTTTCAACCACCTACTCTAATCATACTTGCCGTCCACCAATACATATGAGGCCGAGTATACGAAACTATGTTTTGATTTTAAGTTGGAACCCACTAGTGGATAGTAGAATTAGTCTTTAAGACACCCGTTCATAAAAAAGTAGCATTTTTTGCTAACATGTGACCTTTTTTTTTAGTAATGAGTTGGAAATGCTCTAAGTAGTGGCCATTGTAGCAAGTGGGTTGTGGTCTATCACTCCATTTCCATTATCCATATCGCCCTCATGAAATTGACAAGATCTCCACGTTGAATAGGTCTCATTGGACGGCTTTCTGGAAATGATGGAACGTTAAATTCAGACCTAACCAATCATCCTAATCAAGTCTGAATTTTCTTCATGCCATTATGTGTCTGGATCATCGCTAGTTCAACTTTTGAACTAGACGAGACAACCCAAATTTAAACTATTCATTTGCTGCATTTAATGGTTTTAATTTGCACGTATGCTATTATCGGTAAGCGTTTATGAACAAATCCAAATCATTATTTGGATTTGTTCAGACACGACTGCTCGTCTTGGACAGGAGAGCATCCATTTTCCCTTTTTATCCTCCAATTATAAAAAGTATATAATATACCCGTGGACTAGATAAGTCAACATAAAAAAAGAAGAAGCAAACACTAGCATCAAATACGCTTATATATATTCTAGGACCATTTGGGGAAGTGCATTGGCTATCCACATAGAAAGCAATGGCAGGTCTCACAAATTACTACCACCTATATGTTATCTTCTTCTTGTGTATCACCACAAATTGTGGTATGGCACGAAGATCATCTTCTCAGGCAGTCAAAGGGGCTTATTGGCCTTCATGGTCCTCCGATTTCCCGCCCTCGGCCATTGACACGAGGCTGTTCACCCACCTCTACTATGCTTTTCTTGTACCTAGCAGTGTCACTTATAGGTTCGAGGTCTCGAGTTCTACAGCTCCATTGCTGTTGAATTTTACATCCACGCTTCACAAGAAGAATCCGCCGGCCAAGACGCTCTTTTCGGTCGGCGGGGGAGGCGAAGGTCCGGATATCTTTTCGCGGATGGCGTCGAGTAGTTCCACTCGCAAGAGTTTCATTGATTCGTCCATTGAAGTGGCAAGGAAGTACGGATTTGATGGTGTTGATCTTGATTGGGAGTTCCCTCAAGACGCAAAAGACATGGAAAATTTGGGCATCTTACTCCAAGAATGGCGGGCTGCGGTCCAAAAGGATGCTAAGTTAACGGGCCGGAGCCCACTCTTGCTAACCGCGGCAATGTACTTCTCTGTGGAATTCTTCCTCGGGCCGGTCATCCGGACGTTTCCGGTCCCCTCGATTAGCAAAAACTTGGATTGGGTCAATGCGATGTGCTACGACTACCATGGGTCATGGGACACTACTGCAACGGGGGCTCATGCTGCGTTGTTCGACCCAAAGAGTAACATATCGACGAGTTATGGGCTTCAATCGTGGATCAATGCTGGGCTCCCCCGAAACAAGTTGGTCATGGGCCTACCGTTGTATGGGCGGACTTGGAAGCTCAAGGACCCTAAAGTAAACGGTATTGGAGCGCCCGGTGTGGGATTGGGCCCGGGAAATCAAGGGACTATGACTTATTCCCAGGTGGAGAATTTCAATAGGGAGAATAATGCCACGGTTGTATTTGACATGGAGACGGTGTCCACGTATTCATATGCGGGAACTTCGTGGATTGGGTACGATGATGTCAGGTCAACGACGGTCAAGATAGGATATGCTCAGGCTCTTGGGATTCGTGGGTACTTCTTTTGGCAGGTTGCTGGTGATCATGCATGGAAAATCTCAAGACAAGGTAAATTAAATTAGAGCTCAACATGATCACTTCATGCATATTGAAGCTCATCTTCATTTCTTTAGGACACATTAACTTTTATGTATTATTTAGCTCTAACACATTAATTCTTCATTATGCAGCTTCAAGGTCGTGGATTCTATAAGCCTAGCTAGCCGTTCTCGGAAGTTCACACATCTTCTCATGTTCTTTTGAGTTTATATATAGTTAAAGATAGGAGTACTTAATTTTCATGTTCAAGTGGTAAGTAAGGATTATTGACCTCCTAAATTAATTATTTTCTATTTAGAAGCCATTTGATGTTGTTTTTCTGCTTTGCTTCATTGCCCTTCAATGGTGTAAAAGAGGAATAAATGAAATTGAGTAACTCTGCTTGTTACAGCTTATAGCTTTCTTTTATAGCCATTTTCTCTTTTGGACATCGTACGTGCAAAATATTGGTTGCAGTTTGGCTTATACTAAGATAGTACTCGGAAGGTTTATCACTTTATTGTCAATTTCTCTCAGAGAGACGAATGGGGAGTACGATGAAATTTGACCTAAAGTTGGGGAAAAATAAGAAGATTATTAGGCTAAAATGTTGAAGTTAGGCTAAATGTCAAATTTTACAAATCGTAGAAAAGGATTTTCGGGTCGTTTAGTAAATGAGCCGAGCTTGAGTTGACATTGATTGACTGATGTAGATAGGCTCGGCTCGTATGTGTGGGCTTGGCTCATTTATAAAGGTTTGTTTAGTACATGAATCAAGAATCGAGTTCTCAAATGCTGATTGAGTTTGAGCTGCCGAAACCAGAAGAATGCGAATATAAACGGATCAACAAAGAAAAAAAAACACAAGATTTATGTAGTTCCCCTCAAGCGCGAAGCTTAAGCTACGTCCATGGGGAAAGAACGAAGATTCACAATAAACAAGGGGAGAAACAATGAGCCAGCTATACTCGTTACCAAAAAAATACCTTACCCCCCACAAAAGTTGTCTCGATGTTCATAGCTCGCCCACCACCTTTCTGGTGAACGACTTGGCAGAATAGGTGGATTTATGTGTTCTTTTTTAACATCGGCACATAAATGATACTTGCTGTAATAGTTTAGCTCTCACGCGCCTTGGTGGGATAGTAGAAATTAACTTATGAGCAGAGAAATTATATATACATGGCGTTTATTCAACTTTACGAGTTATTGAGATTTAAGATAATATGATGATTCAAGATTATTTCTGGTACATCGATCGGTAGCCGAATGTGCAGAAAAAATTGTACTCCATGGGTATCAGTTTGATCACCATGCACATCAGTTTTCGTTTCAATGGCTCATGATATGGCCACATGAGAAAAAAAGAAAGGGCCCAAAGTTTTACCACATGAGTATTGCCTTTGAATAAGAAGAGACTCTCGGTAGATCACTTCTCCTTTGCATTTAAACACATGCATATGATGTAAAATCAAAGGTAACTTGATGGTAGATTGGTAGTTTAATTATCCGGGTTTGATCCATGCATGTTTGGCCCTGTGTCAAAAAAGGATTTGTAATCAAAAGTAAGAAACCAAGAAAATCTCGAACTTGGATTGCCAATTGATGGATTAGTGTGAGTTTATCCATGTGGGTTATATGCACTCACTTAGAATTCATTTTCCGAAAGATTTCTTTTCATGTTTTACTAGGTCTTCAAGATTCTTTCAATGATCTATATTTGCCTAATCTGATCCGTTGCTATAGCGCGCATTAGCAACGGAACCAAGCAAAGTATATGGAAAAATATTTCTATTCAACTTTCGGTAAGCAAGCCTGGGTTTTTTCTAGTTGTTTTAATTAATGGCCTCCCCCCCCCTCTGAATGTCGAATAGTATAGAAGATCCACTTCCCTTAGCAGGAGTTTCTTCGTCGAGTCCTGTGATCATGATCGCGCACTCTACAAAAGAACTTTACAAGTAGCATTGCCTTTCATCAGTCACGCGATATTGTTGGATCAGGCTTTTGCCTAATGTCCAAGAGTCCCCACTATTGCCTACCGTGGAATTCTGTGCCATGCCTCAGTGTCAGTGTGGCTGATCATCCAAAAAGACGAGCTAAGTTAAGTTTTTATTTTGTCTATTTCTTTTTTCATCCACATACTCCAATCACACTCTTTAATTTTGCTATCCACCCATACATTTGAAGCTGAATTTGTCCTTTATTGAGTCAAATGGGGTAATTAACCCTCCCTAGTCCGTAGGCTGGGCAAAATGTAACTAGCGAAGTTGACCAGGGGCAAATGTGTAACGGTGGTATACTTGGAGCCCATTAAAGTGAAAAACAGAAAGTGGGTTGGTGATGCAAGAAGTGTGGACATTTTTAATTTGTCATCACAACTCAAAAATGGCACGTGGAACATGTCTTCCAATATTTTATCAATAAAAAATCGACATCAACTGGGTTTCGATATGAAGAGATCAAACAGCTGAAAAACCGATTGTAACATACACAGCAATGGCAGACGCAAGATTTAATTGTGTCTAACAGGGGGCTCGAATCACACATTTATATATTCATAATAAAATATAGCTTATACCGCTACTTGCGAGAGGTCCTAGAAAATATAATATTATGTGCATGTGTATACCCACCGTGTAATTATAAATATACAGCTATAAATAACCTATAAATTAATATAATATGCGAGAATATTAGAGTTGTGTAGGAGTCACTACAAGAAATTACACAATTGGCGACCAAAAATGACGACCAAAAAAATTTAGTTGCCAAAAAGTATAGCCATTGCCGACTAAAAAACTTTGGTCGCAAAATGTATGGCCAACCCCGACTAAATTATTTTTGTCGGCAAATGTATAGCATTTCCCGACCAAATGGAGCTTTAGTCGGGAAAAGTTGGTACTTATGCCAACTACCTTTATTTAGTCGGGGAAAGTTGAATATTTGCCGACTAAATATTTTTTGGTCGGCATATACACTCATTGGCGACTAAACTTTTGTTGGCAAAAGATACAATTGCCGACCAAATATATTTTAGTCGGGAAAAGCCGTTAAAAAATTAGTGATTATTTTAGAAATTTTTTTATATAATATTAATTTATATGTAAATATACTATTTTAATTTTTTAATATTTTTAATTGCGATCTACACTAAAAAAAAAAAAAAAAAATTATGTACTAATTTTTTTCATGAAATATAGTATATATATATTTATTGATCGCATACAACACAAGTCATTAGGTAGTCTAGTGGTTAAGTGCTTGGAGTACTAAGCAAGAGATCGTGGGTTCGAAACTTGGCGAAGTCAATCTAATTAAATTGTGAAGATGACGTCTGCCTAAGGGCTAGATGATGTCAGCGTCTTCTAATTGAGGAGGGATGTGGCCGGATTTTTTTGGATGAGGAAATTGCCATGTGGCATATTTTATTGCCGACTAATTATTTGGTCGGGAAAACCAACCTTTGCCGACTAAAATCCTTTACCAAAATTTTAGTCGGTGATTCCTTTTCCCGACCAAATACGGTACTTTTGCCAACCAAACATTAGTCGGCAATTGTGAAATTTCTTGTAGTGAGTCCGAGTATCTCTTGGACCGGACCGCCCTGACGAAGAGAATGTGCTAGATCGATCTTTTATGCCTAATACATTTCAACTGTATATCTCGGGTGGTTAGTATCTTAGAGCCCATTTATTAGCGGAATTAATTTCTGGGCATTAATAGGTGTAAGAGCATCCTTATCAGCCTCGGCAAATTTTGGACCATATTTAACCTCAAAAACACCTTTTATACTTTAGCAAGTCACTTTTTTAAAAACTCACAGAATCAGACTCTTTATTCTAACTTTACTATATTAAACTATTCTTTCTGTTCACTTCTATTTTTCTCTTCAAATATCTTTCTAATTTTTTATTTATTTTACATTTTATTACTTTCAAACAAACCAAAAAAAAAAAAAATTAATACTTTCCCAACGGCTGTTGATCCATGTCATAGACTCTAGTCACACACCCATGTCATACACTCATGTGATACACACATGTGATACACTGAAGCTTAAATCTGGAGAAGAAAAGGCGTGAATGGTGAAATCGCGGGAGCGGCAAAAATTGCAGCAGTGAGAAATGAGTAAATTAATCGTAGCCAATGAACAGTGGCTCGTGTGGAGTACCGAGTTACTGTAGTAGGGGCAAACCATGGCGTCGATGTAGCGAGGCTGCTTTTTGGGAGGTTTTCCGAGTTTTACTCGCCAGTTTGTCCAAAACAGTGTAAAAGGGTAGCTGATGAGGATGCTCTAACATAAAGAAATGCACAAGAATTTGCACGCTGTAAATATTTCCTAGCCGACGGTGTTGCCCATTGTTTGGCTAAACGAGCTGCGGGAGGGGTGGGGTCTAGAACATTTACCGGTTCGTGGTGACTATTTTCTTCACTTTTTAATTGGAACGGATAGCTGTTTGTTTTGACTTTATGGCTAACTATCAATCAATTTTCATATATCATTTTGACGCCAAAAAAAAAAGAAAACAAAGGCTTTGTTCTTTGACAAACTTATAGGGCCAACGCAATTTTGGATTATGAACTCGGAAGCTGTCCAGTTGGTTGGGTCTTTCTTCCAAGTTCACCGAAGTCTCGAATTCGAGCGTTAGCGTTTACTAACTTAAATTGTTTTGTACGATATTTTTTTTTTTTTCAAAAAAGTTTGTCCGAAATTGGGAGCCCTAAACAGCGGTTGGTAGGCTTAATTTCTCAGGAACCCTTTTACCTGAACAAATGAGGGAGGACCGACCATGTACTGACGGCGTCGGGGACGCCGTTGTGAGTCCCAAACGATTGATCCGAGAATGAAATGGGGTGATTTTGGATCGAGCTCATACAGCCGTCCGATTGTCTCGATTCCCGCGAAGGCCCACTCGGAATTCGATTTTGAGAAGGATGAACGGATCGATCGATCGTTTGGGACCCACAACGGCGTTCCCGACGCCGTCGGTACATGGTCGGTCCTCTCTCATCTGTGCAGAAGGAATTACCGATTTCTCAGGCCCGCCCGTGATTCAGAAGGTGAAACTTTGAAAAGCACTCAATTGCCATACAATCTAGCAAATTGAATTTTGACCAGCTGAAGCTTCTATAAATCAGCACCTGTTGGTCAACATGTTTACAATGATTATATCCACAAACCAAAAAGCAAGAAAATTGTATAGTAAAACAACCCACACAACACAATGGGCAGAAAAATGAGAAGATGATTTTCCACTTTGGATGGTCGAGAGCTGTGTCGATTTGCATTAGACCATTCCACTACACTCAAATTATAATCTCGTTATAGTGATCTTGGAGTACGTCATTTTATTCAAAGTGAATTCACCTAGTTATTTTTTTTCCTAATCTCGAGGGGTGGCATAGTGGTTAAAGTTTGGAACTTATGAGTTCGCTTTCTCATAAACTTTCAAATTCGAAATCTTGTAGAAGTCAGTCTATACGAAATTATGTTTTGGCGGCCTTAAGTTAAAATCCATTAGTTGATAGTGAAATTGGTCCTTAGGACACCTGTTCATAAAAATATCTAGTTTTTAGCTAACATGTGACTTTTTGACTAATGGGTTGGAAATACTTTAAGTAGTGGTCATTGTAGCAAGTGGGCTGTGGTCTATCACTCCATTCCATTATCCATATCGCCATCATGGAATTGACAAGATCACCGCGTTGAAGAAGTCTCATTGGACGGCTTTCTGGAAATATTTGTGGAACATTAAATTCAGACTTAACCAATCAAGCCAATCACCTCAGAATTTTCTTCATAACACTTTATATATGTACGGATCATCACCGGTTAAACTTTTGAACTGGACAAGACAGCCCAAATTTGAGCTATCCATTTGTTGCAATTAACGATTTTAATTTACAGATAATCTCTTATAGGTAAGCGTGTTTATGAACAAATCCAAATAATTATTTTTTCCCATTTTTAAATTCTCACCAAATTAAGTTTGGACAGGACTGCTCGTCTTGGACTGGAACATCCATTTCCCCTTTTTATCCTCCAATTATAAAAAGAATATAATATACCCGTGGACCATGATAAGTCAACATAAAAAAAAGCAAACACTGGCAATTGTCCTTGGCGAAATAATTGGCCTTAGATATTTTACGCACACGCTTATATATATTCTAGGACCATTTGGGAAAGTGCATTGGCTGTCCATAGAAAGCAATGGCAGGTCTCAAAAATTACTACCACCTCTATGTTATCTTCTTCTTGTGTATCACCACAAATTGTGGTATGGCACGAAGATCATCTTCTCAGGCAGTCAAAGGGGCTTATTGGCCCACATGGGCCTCCTATTTTCCACCCTCGGCCATTGACACGAGGCTGTTCACCCACCTCTACTATGCTTTTCTTGTACCTAGCAATGTCACTTATAGGTTCGAGGTCTCTAGTGCTACAGCTCCATTATTGTTGAATTTTACATCCACGCTTCACAATAAGAATCCGCCGGCCAAGACGCTCTTTTCGGTTGGCGGGGGAGGCGAAGGTCCGGATATCTTTTCGCGGATGGCATCGAGTAGTTCCACGCGCAAGAGTTTCATTGATTCGTCGATTGAAGTGGCAAGGAAGTACGGATTTGATGGTGTTGATCTTGATTGGGAGTTCCCTCGAGACACGAAAGACATGGAAAATTTGGGCATCTTACTCCAAGAATGGCGGGCTGCGGTCCAAAAGGATGCTAAGTTAACTGGCCGGAGTCCACTCTTGCTAACCGCGGCAACGTACTTCTCTGTGGAATTCTTCCTCGGGCCGGTCATCCGAACGTTTCCGGTGGCCTCGATTAGCGAAAACTTGGACTGGGTCAATGCGATGTGCTACGACTACCATGGATCGTGGGACACTACTGCAACGGGGGCTCATGCTGCGTTGTTCGACCCAAAGAGTAACATATCGACGAGTTATGGGCTTCAATCGTGGATCAATGCTGGGCTCCCCCGAAACAAGTTGGTCATGGGCCTACCGTTGTATGGGCGGACTTGGAAGCTCAAGGACCCTAAAGTAAACGGTATTGGAGCGCCCAGTGTGGGATTGGGCCCGGGAAATCGAGGGGCTATGACTTATTCCCAGGTGGAGAATTTCAATAGGGAGAATAATGCCACGGTTGTATTTGACATGGAGACGGTGTCCACGTATTCATATGCGGGAACTTCGTGGATTGGGTACGATGATGTCAGGTCAACGACGGTCAAGATAGGATATGCTCAGGCTCTTGGGATTCGTGGGTACTTCTTTTGGCAGGTTGCTGGTGATAAGGCAGGGAAAATCTCAAGACAAGGTAAATTAAATTACAGCTCAACATGATCACTTCATGCATATTGAAGCTCATCTTCACTTCTTTTGGGCTCATTAACACTTACGTATTATTCAGCTCTAACACTTTAATTCTTCATTATGCAGCTTCAAGGTCGTGGATTCTATAAGCCTAGCTAGCTGTTCTCGGAAGTTCACACCTTCGATCTCATGTTCTTTTGAGTTTATATACAGGGTCCGTTTGTTTCAATATAAAATATATTTGGATGTAAAATATTTTCCATGTAAAATTAATTGCCAAAAAGAATCTTTCCGTTTTTGTTTTCAGATGTTTGGTTGATAGCTATTAAAAGTATTCCTTGCAATGTAGGAATAATCCATTGTACATAGATGTGTATATTGTTGGGAAAAAGAAACAGAATATATGCAAGGCTATAGATGTGATGTATGAATATATGAGGTATACATATACATACAGTTTTGAGAAAACTGTTTGGATCAAGCCCTTCCCGATATTTTTTTTTGAAGATTTCTCGCTTGGACCTTTGAAAACACATTCTGAACACATTGGATGGTTCGGATTTTCCACAAATAATTTGCAAAACCAAAAAAAAAAATCATTTTTTCCTTATTTTCGGGAGGTTTGGACTAGAAGTTTTACCTATATATATATGTGTGTGTGTGTGTGTGTGTGTGGAGAGAGAGAGAGAGATGGGATCAGAAAAAAATGAACAGAATAGGAATTTTATGTTTACCTGTGCAAAGAGAGGGATACAGAGTGTGCGTGCGTGTCAAATAGGGTAAGACTACCACTGAATTGAGGTGATGAGTTCGAACGGTTGTGGGATGGGACTCGCGAGAGAAAATTTCGGAAAACAACTTGCGGTACTTTTCACGGTAAGTTATTTTACCTCCGTTGATGGAAAACATTTTACAAGAAAAATGTTTAACTCATAATTTGCACAATCAAACACTCGAAAATGAGTAAAATATTATATAGGAAAATGTTTTACGGTCAAACAAACGGAGCCGTAGTTAAAGATACGAGTAATTAATTTTCATGTTCAAGTGGTAAGTAAGGAATATTGACCTCCTAAATTAATTATTTTCTTTTAGAAGCCATTTGATGTAGTTTTTCTGCTTTGCTTTATTGCCCTTCAATGGTGTAAAAGAGGAATAAATGAAATATAGTAACTCTGCTTGTTACAGCTTATAGCTTTCTTTTATAGCCATTTTCTCTTTTGGACTTCTTACTTGCAAAATATTGGTTGCAGCTTGGCGCATACTAAGATATTACTCGGTACGTTTATTGTCAATTTCTCTCTTTGAGACGAATGGGGAGTTCGATGAAATTTTGACCAAACGGGAAAACGAAGAAGATTGTTAGGCTAAAATGTCGAAGTTAGGCTAAATGTCGAATTCTACAAATCGCAGAAAAGGATTTTCTGTTTGTTTAGTGAATGAGCCGAGCTTGAGTTAGCATAGATTGACTCATGCAGATAGGCTTGGCTCGTATGTGTGGGCTTGGCTCATTTATAAAGGCTAGTTCAGTACTTGAATCGAGAATCAAGTTCTTAAACGCTGATTGAGTTTGAGCTTTATGTTGTGCTGAAACCCGAAGTATGAGATTATAAACAGTGAGAGAAACAATGAGGCGGATATGCCCGTAACTTAAGTTGAAGCATCCACAAGATATCTAGGGACAAAAGTATCAAGAACACGAAAGAGACACACACACAACTCCCTAATATCAAATCCCAAATAAAAGACTATTCATGGAACAACCGAGAAACCCTAGCACTCTACAAAGAATGATTGTAAGACCCTTGTATATACCCCAAACCTCCGCTTCAAGGCTTGTGTTAGATGACATCTTCCCATGGAATCCCAGGCACAATTTCCCTTCAGCCTCGCGCAATAAGCCTCCAAAACCAGCTGCTCGATCCTTATTATACCAGCATCTGTCCATATTGAGCTTTAACTAGAAGTACCGAATGTGTAAGTCTAGGGCCAGTCACATTTGATAACAGCGATTTAAATGCCGAATCAATTTCAAAGGAATAAAGAGTAGATTGCTTTGAAACTAACGGATGGAATGGCATCAAGATTTTCAAAACATTTTTTATTTATATCCTTCCAAATCTCTCAAAGTGCGGTTAATAATAAAATGTTCCAAGGCACATCTAATTCATTCCTTGAAATAGATCGAGATTTAACCTGCAATGAGATCCAATCAGGTATGGGCCTTTCAAAACCACATCTTATTAAATGGCTAAAATGTAACACCTTCTAGAGCTCGACAGATTTAACGCACCCTCTAAAAGGTGGCCTATATCTTCTGCGTAGGTATTGCAATGAGGGCATAAGTCTGAGGTTAATGGAGTATGTACTTTTATCTTTTTCCATTTGGGTTTGGGAGGTAGCTTAGTTGATTGAGTCTAGATACTCCACCCGGTGATTGAAAGATTGGAGAAATGGAGTTGCGCGTTCTTTGGCTCGTATTCGATTCATGAAAGGTATAATGTTGCATTATCATGTTCTTCATATAGTTTAGGGATTTAATCATTTTTATGTTGCATGATATTGCATTTTAGCCTTATAATGTGAGCATCAAGTATTTTTCTAAGGCATGTACCTATTTTAAAAGGGATTCTGAGCGCAGTGCTTGTTTAGCGCTACTGGCGCTTATCTAGCGCTTCAGTTTGCTTCATTAAAAACAGATTCAGCAAGATGCGCTCGATGAGCGCTACCCGCTGCCCTCGTTGAACCTATTAGCGCTTTTCCTGTCTGCACATCTCCGTTGCGCCTGTTGAGCGCTTGTTGCTTGTCTCCGTGCACAACTTCAAGCGCAGCACGTTTTTACTAGTGTATGTGGCGTGTTCCTATTAGCTTATGCTAGAATTGTGTCCATGACACTTTGTAAACTTATTTTTCACTCTTCTAGGTCAGATTTTGAGAGCATTAGCACACCTTAGAGAGAGAAGCACATCTCCTTCACTTGCTCATGGGGTTCTATGCTTTGGAGGTGATTTCTATTTTGATTTGATCATCTTTTATTCATTCTAGTGCTTGTGAACACCCGCGGAGCATGTCCACGAAAACGATTATGGTATCAGAAAATGATTTGATTGGTTGAATGGAGTCGCCACCCGAGTTTGAGGACCATACCCGAGAAACCTTTTTGAAAAATGACTCTTTTGCCCTTGAAATGGAAAATATTTTCACTGGCCTCGTTAAAATGAGATTTCTCGGGTTCGGGAGCTAGGTTACGCAAAAGGAAGGAATTTAAAGCACCCCTCACGCCCGGTATAATCACCCTCTACTAAATGTTTGAAAGGATTTTCAAAATATTGTTTAAATGGACTTCGTACACGAATTCATGTGAAAGCACGACAAATGCATCAAAAAGATCAATGAAATATGAGTGAATGTTTGTGCAAAATGTTATGAACAAATGATTCATGTATAAAAAATGCTAAAATTTCACTAAATCACCCCCAAACTGCCTTGGGATGTCTTAGGAACTGATCACCAATACCCAACACATCACACCTGGGTTGCAATCTGGCCTGACACCTGGATTAGGCAGATCCAAGCGCCTGGATTGAATACAGGCACCTGGAAAGGGCCAATCCAGGCGCCTAGATTACCCCCCAGACAGAAACCTCAAAACTTCATTTCTCACAGCAAGCACCAAATGCAATATTTTTAACTAACTCACATGCATTCTAAAAGATGTGTAGCAACATGGTAGCATACATGAACCTTAAATTTAACTCAAGTGCATGATATGAGCTCAAAAGAAGCTTGGTTTTGAATGATTTGATGCTAAATTAAATGCAATGATAATACTCATTTTGAACACCTACAATGGGGGTATGCTTATGTAACATAAAAGCTCATCTTGACACTTTCAAAACTGAATGTTCAGAACCTGCAAATGACAGATGAACCCACATGTGTGTTTCCTTCTCATGTAACTATTCTATCAAATGTGATTATAACCTTGAAAACACTCCAAATACTCATCAAAATGAAGATTAGAATATGAGACATAAGTATTCTAAAACCACTGTATGCAAATGATGTACCATGAAATAGTTAAAATGCAAGAAAAAGCAGAAAATATAGTAAGAGAAAAGGGGATCCAGGCGCCTGCATGGGGTGAATCCGGGCGCCTGGACTCAATGCGGGCGCCTGGAAAGTGATGATCCAGGCGCCTGGATTGAGTTCTAATACACAAAACTGATTTCTTTCTTGATGATTTTCAAACCTCTCTCAAGCCCTCTATTGGTATAGAAGACCAGTGAGAACTTGATTGAGTACCCCTCAGGGCCTACATGAGCATCTTGGTAGAAGAATCTACCTTTTGACTTGATCAAAGGGCTTGAAATGAATTTTTGGGTGAATTTTGTGAATATATAGCTACTGGACTTGTATGTATAGAGCAAATGAGGACAATGTGTATGGATTTTTGAGAGAGATTGAATGAAGAAAAGGGTGATATCAGAAGTGTAGATGGTGTGAGAGGGGGGATTTGTTAGTTGATAAGTGATGGGTTTTGAGAGAGGTTAATTTGAAAATGGATTTCTGGAGGAATTTTGGCAGCATAACAATCATGGAGAGAGTAAGGTTTTCCAGCCCCTAAAATGGAAGAGAAGGGTGGTTTTTATAGAAAACCAAGGGCTCAAAGTGAGCCACTTGAACCTTTAGAAAGGGTGAGGGGTCACCTAGGGGGTAAAATGTAGAGGTAATCATCCCTCTCACACCCCACTCCAACTGATTCTGCAGAAAATTCATCCAAGATATCGTTCCCGCCCACTATCACCTTAAACTACACTCAACCTGGACTTATATCCAGGGGCCTGGACTATGGAATCCAGGCGCCTGGATTTGGCCAATCCAGGTGCTTGAAAGAGTATTCCAGGTGCATGTGTTCTAAGGTTTTGGGCTATTCCAGAGTTCCAAGGGGTATTTTGGTAATCTTATGGAAGGTTATTGGTGGGGGTTCTCAAGTCTTTGATCAAGCCTTATATGCTCTTGTTAGTCATTTTCATCCTCGGGGAAGGTGCGGAATTCCGAGGGTCCGGATTGGGATGTCTACAATGCTATATTATAATATCTATGTATATGCTCTAGTTTGATTTTTCTCAAAATCTTCATTGCATCATCAAGAAACAATCTTTTCTTAGATTCATGTGTTTAGATGCTTTAAGTATGATTTAAACTTAGTGTTTGATCATCTTTTGTGCCAATCTAGTGCAATACTTTTGTTCACCATGTATTTGCTCTAGATTGATCTTCTTCATTCAAAATCCTTAATTAAAAATCAAGTATTTTTTTTATATCTTTTATGGGTTCTTGATGCATTATATGATTTAAACCTTGTGTTTGATAATTTTCCTTGTCAATCTAGTGCAATACTTTTGTTCACCATTTATTTGCTCTAGATTGATTTTCTTTATAAAAAATCTTCATTTATCATCATGTCATTCATATCGTTGTTGATTGCCTTGGTTCCTACGTGAGCCGGTTGAATCGGTGTCGAGTTGACTCGGAGATCAAGACGGGTGTGCTTGTGGAGTCCATGGAATCAAAGAGGGGTACAGGGTACTATCAAGAATTGGAGCTAGGTGTCACAAGGGGCTTGTTGGGTAATTCCTAGTCTTGTTAATTCTTGTAAACCTTTTGATTTATGGAATGCATAAGTAGGAGTAGGCCGTGGTTTTATGCTTAGGGTGTTTAGACCCTAAGTAGTTTCCACGTATATCTTTTGTCTTGTCTCTTTACTTTAATTGTTTTATATCCTGCTTATTAAATTGTGGCAATTTGAATGGAGCATGTATAATTGGATATCTCTTAATTAAACTTAATTATTAAATTATCGTCCTATTCAGCCCCCCCCCCCCCCCCCCCCCCCCCGCTAGACTCGTTAGTGCATTATATTTGCTTTCAGTTACAATACCTCTCCGAGCTCTCAGTTGGTTAATTGGTAGGGAAAACTCAATATTCGGTTAGCTGGCAACTTAGAGTTTTTCTTGTTCAATGAATTCCAGCAATGTAAATGCATAAGGTAGCGCCTACAGCAACGGCTGCAGGAATGCAAGTACCTCACACCATTTTGACTTAGGGATGGCAATCGCGACCAAACCGATGGGTACCCGAACTGTAACCGGTTTTTTTCCCGAACCATAACCGAAATATTCCCCGCGGGTACAGGTATGGTTTCTGATTTGAGATTACTGAATGGGTTTGGTTCGGTTCTGGGTTGAACTAAAATTTTTAATTACACATTAACCCCCTGTAGTATATGTTAATTACATTTAACCCCTTCCATATGTATAGTGTATACAACACATTTGATATTTAGGGTTAGAAATTTTTAATTACACATTAACCCCCTGTAGTCCCTCTCTCTCTCTCTCTCTCTCTCTCTCTCTCTCTCTCTCTCTCTCTCTCTCTCTCTGTGACATGCCTAGCCTCAAGCCCTCACATCTCGAATCTGTCTTTTTAGGGTTACGGATACACAGAGAGACTCGAGATAGGAGAATAGAAGATCGCCGATCATGATCTGTGGCTGACAATCTCACCTCTACTCTGGTACCTCTCTCTCTCTCTCTCTCTCTCTCTCTCCCCTTTTTGGTTAGCCTCACATCTCGAATGCACCTATGATTATCTGGGTTTTGCAGATGATTTTGACTGCAGAAACCCCAGATTGAATGGTTGGTGGTGACCCTATTTGCATAAACCATAGTAATCTTATTTCCCAATTGATTAGATGATTGATTTGCAAACACCAGTGATGTGATAATGGGAAACAAGGCTCATGCTTGGCATTATTTGATTAACTTTTGTTCCATTTGTTCTTCTTGTGAGCACTGGAATGCATTTTCATTCTTGAAGGGACAACAAAAGAGTTCCATTATTGCAAGATGTTAAGCACTAAAAGCCTTTCACTTTTCTGAAAAGACTCCTCCATTTTGTTTTTCTCCTCAGAGGCATTTGTTTCTCTGATTTTGTCCCACTTACCATTCAATGCAAATTGGTGACTGCTGCATTTGAAGTTTTGATCCCTTTTTATCTGTATATATTATGTGTTCACAACTCATTTCTCTTTAGGTAAATTGCATTGGTGGGACCTAGGTTCCCGTCTGACGGTCATGAACCCAGTGCCGGGAGGTTCTTATTTCGAGCTAAAACATCCCTTTACTTTCTAACAGTAAACCAAGAAACATTAAGGTTGAAAATCATTTCGACTTTGTTAGTTCATATCTGTTTTAGATTTCCCAGTTTGTCTAGGGTCTCATCCCTTGACTGTATTGCTGTAGCTTCTTTGTGACTAATTTAACTGTTTCCTTGTTCTTTGTTGGCTTTCTTAGTCATGCTTGAATTTTCTGATTGAGGAAGCCTACGAATTGCTACCAGTAACGTCATGATTTTTTATTATTGATTTAAATAGACGTTAATTCTACATTGGAGCTAGCATGTGAAGGCTTGAAGCTGCCAAATTTGGAATGAAGGAGTGAAGGACTGAAGGATGTGAAGCACCTTATGATTTTTCCCTTATGTTGCTTTGTTGGCATGCTACTGTTACTCTGTTAGTTTGTAATTTGAATTAAGTACTGGTGTGGTGTTTTGAAACTTGGAAGACTTGTATTTTGTTGTTGGGTTTCATGCCTTGTTGCTTGAAATTTTGTAATTTGAACTAAATAACTCCTGTGGTCTAACTGGTGTTTTGAACTAAGTAACTGCTGTGGTTTTTTAGAAGGAATGGTTGCTATTGGTTTCATATCTCAGGTTGCTGTTGGTTTTTTAGAAGGACTTGTTGCTGTTAGTTTTAAATCTCAGGTTCGGGTACCCAAACGGTTCGGGGATTACCCGAACCCCATTTGGTTCGGTTACGGTTTCAAGATCCCCTCCCCGAACGGTTTTCGGTTCGGTTATGGGTACCCGTCTGGGTTCGGGTAATGGGTTCGGTTATACCAATAACCAAATCGAACCGAACCGCTCCATTGCCATCCCTATTTTGACTTCTTTTTACAAAATTAATAACAAAATGACGCGCTGAGCATGAGCCCCAATATCCTCGGGTATTAGCCATAGCTCGTATTCATTCAGTAATTCTACCCCTTCTTCATTTTGTCAGCATAAAGTTGAGATAAACAGGGTTGATTTGAAGAGATCAAATATACAGCTGAAAAATCGATTGTAACATGACGAGAATGTGCTTGATCTTTTGTGCCTAATACATTTCAATTTTCAACCCTATATCACCCCAGGTTAGAATCCTAGAGCACGTTTGTTAGCTGGATTAATTTTTGAGGACTAATGGGAGTAACATGAAGAAAATGCCACCAGATCTTCCCTGCCGTATATATTTTACCATATCTTCCCAAGCCAACAGTGTCGGCCATTGTTGGGCTAAACAGGCCGTGAGATGGGGTCGGGTCTACAACTTTGACCGTCCGTGGTGGCTATTGTCTTGGCTTAGGAATGGGTAGCCGCCGTTAGTTCTAATTTCGTGTCTACTTTCATCTATCATTTTGAAAAGATAAAAACGAACGTTGTTCTTTTTGAAAAACTTTTAGGTCGGACACACTTTTGCATCCGAAATTGGGAGTCCTAGACAGTCGCCTGGTGGGCTAAATTGCCCAGGCCCGGCCGTGATTCTAGGTGAAACTTTGAAAAGCACTAAATTGCCATATCATCAACCAAATTGAATTTTAACCAACTGAAGCTTATATAAATCAGCACTGGTCAACTTTTTCACAATGTTAACATTCACATGCAAACCAAGAAAAGGCAAGAGAGTAATAGTAAACAACTCATACAACACATGCAATGGGCAGACTAATTAGAGACATTCTTTTCCACTTTGTTGGGTGGTTGAGAGTAGTTTCGATTTGCATTAGACCATTTCCACATCTCTAATCATAATGTCGTAACCAACGGATGTTAGCTCATTTAGTCTGTACTCTTACATCTCACGAGGAAGTCATGAGTTCGAATCTTCTCACATACGTGTGGGTGCATGTTATTCTTCTATTAGTTGGGTTGGTGGTATAATGATTGTGAAATATGTTTCGAATCTCTCCACTTATGTTGCGTGTGGTGTTTCGCGTTTGATGTAATTCATATTTTGTACTATCCTACTGTTTGAACAAAAAAAGAAAAGGTGGTGATGATGCCATAACCATTTTCGTTTGTGCCAAAACTCCAATCCATAAAAAGCTTATACTCTGCAAATGGTACTAGCATTTTATACATTAGAGTTTTGGCATTAAAAAAAATTGTTTTGGCATAATCTTTTTTTTTTTTTTGTCATTCGTCATTTCTAATCTATTATGTGGGGGTAGGGGGGCATCAGACTCAATCTTGAGATGCAGTATGGGGTATCCCACGTGCTGATTCTAGATTAATGCCATATGCCCAAAAATAAAATAAAATAATATAGGTTTTCTGGGTTACCATGCCAATTTTTGTTTCGACGGCTCATTGTAAGGCCATGAAAGGGGGTCCAAAGTTTCACCGTAAGAGTGTTGACTTTGACATGGCTCTCAATCTCCCTTCTCCTTAACAGCTAATAACAAATGATCTGGATTCAAAGTTACGTTATGGTTTACCGATTATTAGGATATGACGTTTTGCCCCATACCAAGAAAAAAATTGTAAAAGCATCTCCAACTCGACTCTCAATTTTTCCGAATCTAAAGCACTAAGAAGTATACTCCCCCGTTTCAAAAAGTTTGTCCCACTTTCATTTTTTATATAGCTGTCCTAAAATGGAAAAATTCAACAAAGGGAAGTTGTAAAATTTCATTTCTGCCCTTGAGATGCTTTTAACAACAAAAAAATGAGATCAAAAGAAGAATAATTGAAAATTTTAAAGTTTACAGTGCGCTCTAAAATTTTGAAAACATTCTCTAATTACATCAGTGGCAAGACTCTCTGATTTCTGAAAAACAATTTAAATTGAAAACTTGATTAACTTTTATTTTATTAGAGTCAACTAATGAAAGACAAGCTTCACAAGTTACAAGTTTTCGGTACCATTGTGTATTGTGAATAAAATGTTGAAATTTAAAAGTAGAACAAACATTTCGGGACGGAGGGAGTACAATTTTTGTCTTCTCTATTCATTTTCCCTTCCACCTAGGCCGATCATACTTGCCGTCCACCTCGACCACCCATACATATCATGCTGAGTTCGTATTTTGCAGAGTGACATGTTTGTGTGGCACCTGTAGGTTGGATAAATGTAGCTATCGAAGCTGGGTTGACTCAAAATGCAAGTCATAAGAGTCCATTGATGAGAAGTTCAACTAGTGATTTTTGCTAATCTCAACGGTAGTCTAGTGGTTTAGACTTGAGACTTATAAATTACTACTCCTAAGTTCTCTAGTTAGATCTCATATGCAATCAACTCTTTTGCAGCCATTCCACACAAAATTATGTTTTGGCTTTAAATTAGAACCACTAGATAACGGACGGTGAGATTGGTCACATGACAAAAGAAACTAGTGGTTTTTGCTAACATGACTTTTTGGACCAATGGAGGGATGGAGTTAGAAATTTCATTACGCTGGGGCTAGCCAATATAATTCATAGGAAAATTTTTGAATATTTTTTTTTTTACTATATAATACTAGAGATTTGTTTTTCCCTTGGAGGGGTGATCGCCCCTACTGGCACCCCGGTTCCAGATGCTCCAAGTAGTGGCCATTGTAGGAAGTGGCTTGCGGTCTATCAGTCCATTTCCATTATTCATATCTTCCTCCCTTGCAATTGACAAGATCACCACGTTGAATAAGTCCCAGTGGACGGCTTTCTAGAAATGGTGGAACATTAAATTTGGATCACCTAACCCATCATCCAAGTCAAGTCAGAATTTTTATTCATATGATCTCTACGGTTCAAATTTTGAACGGTTAAATGACTTGTTCTAGTTGACTTGTTAACCCTTAACCTAACTACGTGGTCAAAATGTTTAACTTCAATTTATACAGTAACTGGTCAGATTGCCTTATATACTATTCACCCTTTACTTTCCCCACTGATGTGGGATGTCACAATTTCCCCATCTTATTATCTAAGGTCTTTATTGCATTAGCCTAGCAACCTTCTCCTTGATAGTCATGATGTGGCACTAAGCTCTGTATGGCACATCATCAGGGCTTGTGTTAGACCTTAGCTAGAGGTGGCTCCCACCATGTAAACCGGGTTGTGCTCTAATACAATATGTAACGACCCGCCTCAGTTGACCTGTTAACCCTTAACCTTATCACGTTGTTCAAAAGATTAAGTTCAAATTATATAGTAGCTGGTCGGATTGGCTTATATACTATAATTACACTTGTCTTTCTCCTCCAATATGGGATGTCACAATTCAAACCTACACTATACATAACGCTCATGAACTCTTAACTATAAAAAATGGCAAAAGTTTTTAAACAAATTTAAATCATTAATTATACTCACTCAGTCCCAAAAAGTTTGGGTCACTTTGAGATTTCAATTTTTTTTCAAGAAATAATCATTACACTTTTTCATTTTTGTCTTTCCTATTTGTCCCATAATCATTACAACTTTGCATTTAAATGTGTCTTGTCACATCAAAATAGAAGGGCAAAATTAGAAATATATCAAATAAAATACATTAATTTTTGTAATGGGACTAACATTTGGGAACAGTAAAAAATGGAATTCTAACCTTTTAAGACGTTGGGAAATAGGTGTTCGAGATCTGAACTGTCAACGAGTCCATACTTGGAACGGAAAGCATCAATTTCCCACTTTATCCTCCAATTATGAATAGAATCTAATACCCGTGGACCATAGACAAATTCAACCTCCAAAAGTCAACATAAGGAAAGCTAACATTGCCATCTTCCCTTGTCAACTTAATGAGGCTTGAGATTTCACACACACGCTTATATATATTCTAGGACCATTTGGGGAAGTGCATTGGCTATCCACAAAGAAACCAAATGGCAGGTTTAAAAAATTACTACTACCTCTATGTTATTTTCTTCTTGTCTATCACCACAAATTGTGGTATGGCACAGAGGTCATCTTCTCAGGCAGTCAAGGGGGCTTATTGGCCTTCAGGGGCCGACTCCTCTTTCCCACCCTCCGCCATCGACACGAGTCTGTTCACCCACCTCTACTATGCTTTTCTTGTACCTAGCAATGTCACTTATAGGTTCGAGGTCTCGAGTTCTACAGCTCAATTGCTGAAGAATTTTACATCCACGATTCGCAAGAAGAATCCGCCTGCCAAGACGCTTTTTTCGGTTGGTGGGGGAGGCGTAGATCCGGCTATCTTCTCGCAAATGGCGTCGAGTAGTTCCTCGCGCAAGAGTTTCATTGATTCATCCATTGAAGTGGCAAGGACGTACGGATTTGATGGTATTGATCTTGATTGGGAGTCCCCTCAAGACCCAAAGGACATGGAAAATTTGGGCTTCTTACTCCAAGAATGGCGGGCTGCGGTCGAAGAGGATGCTAAGCTAACGGGCCGCCCACTCTTGCTAACCGCAGCAATGTACTTCTCTGTGGAATTCTTCCTCGGGCCGGTCATCCGGACGTTTCCGGTGGCCTCGATTAGCAAAAACTTGGACTGGGTCAATGCGATGTGCTATGACTACCATGGGTCGTGGGACACAAGTGCAACGGGGGCTCCTGCCGCGTTGTTCGACCCAAAGAGTAACATATCGACAAGTTACGGGCTTCAATCGTGGATCAATGCCGGGCTCCCTCGAAGCAAGTTGGTCATGGGCCTACCGTTATATGGGCGGACTTGGAAGCTCAAGGACCCTAAATTGAACGGTATTGGAGCGCCCGGTGTGGGCTTGGGCCCGGGAGATGAAGGGACTATGACTTACTCCCAGGTGGAGACGTTCAATAGGGAGAATAATGCCACGGTGGTGTTTGACAAGGTGACGGTGTCCACGTATTCTTATGCCGGAACTTCTTGGATTGGGTACGATGATGTCAGGTCGACGACGGTAAAGATAGGGTATGCTCAGTCTCTTGGGCTTCGTGGGTACTTCTTTTGGCAGGTTGCTGGTGATCAGGCGGGGAAAATCTCAAGAGCAGGTAAAATTAATTTACAGCTCAACATAATCAATAGAATTCAGAATCAGATGATAAATTGATTCAGACACCTTGAATTATCAGGAAAAAACAATAATACTAGGGATGCTTGTATATTGAACCTCATCTTTACTTCTTTAGTGCACCATTAACATTTATTATGTATTATTAATGTCTAACACATTCTTTATTATTGTTGATGTTGTGCAGCTTCAAGGTCGTGGATTCTCTGAGCCCCAGCTGCTGTTCATGAAAGTTCACATCTTTTATGTTGTTTTCAGTTTATATATTAAAAATTAATTTTCTTGTTCAAGTGGTAATTAAGTAACGAATATTGACCTCCTTAATTCATACTCTCTCCGTCCCTTTTTAATAGTTGAATATTCCATTTTGAAGTGTCCTTAATAAGTGTCTATTTTGAAAGTTTATATTATTTTGTCATTTTAAAAAAGTTCTGGATAAAAAGTTAATGGGTAAAGGTGGAGGATAAATTTGGAAAGTTGGGGTAAGCGTTCGGGAAAAGTTGGCGTGAAAAGTATAATTATGATGTCTCTTTAATTTTTTTTTCTTTAAGTTGGAATTACGAACTACACACTTAAAAAGGGATAGAGAGAGTAATTTTATGTTTAGATGCCATTTGATTTAGTGTTTCTGCTTTACTTTATTGCCCTTCAATGGTGTAAAAGAGGAATAAATGAAATTTAGTAACTCCGCTTGCCATTCTCTCTTTTGGACTTCGTACAAAATATTGCTTGCAGTTCTGTACTAGATAGTTACTCGGTACATTTATCGTCAATTTCTCTGAGATGAATGGGGAGTATGATGAAATTTTTACCTAAAGTTGGGGGAAATGAACAAAATTATTAGGCTAAAATGCCGAAGTTAGTCTAAATGTCCAATTTTACAAACCGCAGAGGACTTTTGGTTCATTTAGTGAATGAGCCGAGCTTGAATTAATATAGATTGACTCATGCAGATAGGCTCGGTTAGTATGTATGGGCTAGACTCATTTATAAAGACTCATTTAGTACTTGAATCGAGAATTAAGTTCTCAAATGCTAATTGAGTTTGAGCTCGAGTTATCTCTATTAGCAGCGGGGTCTGACTTTAATCAGTATAAAATCTTGTACAGACCGACTAAAAAACAATTGATAATACCTCAAAATTTTGAAACCTAAAACCTACGATGGAGCAAATTCTATAGTTCCAGGTCATCACGACCAAACTAACCCTTGGAATTTATTTACTCACTTCTTTTCAAAAAAATTCTGTTCATTGTAGTTGCGGACTTTGAAAAAATTAAATTTGATTTTATTGTTTGTTGAATTCCAATAGTGTACATAAATGCAATATAATACTGGAAAAAAAACTTTATATGTTAGATAATATATATTAAAAGGGCTTCATGGTACTAAAGAAGTGGGCATGTGTAACTCACAACAATAAATAACACATCTTACAATCCACATTAACATACTTCAAAAATGTTAAATTTGGTTATAGATCTGAGCCCCGTTTACAAAAGATACACACAGCACCCTCCAAAAACTCAATATCCGGTTAGCTGGCAACTTTACTTATTCACGGGAGATTAATTTTATCCTTAGTCAGCGGTGCGGTCTGCAGATTGAAAATGATACAAAATCTCATATTGACAATTTCCAGAACAATTGATAGCATTTAAAATGCCAAACCATTCTTGGAGCTAATTTATGTTATGCGGAAGCAAGCAACAAATAACAAACGCAAACCATCAAGAGACATAAGGATTTACGTAGTTCAGTTTGCTAGGGATGCATGCAAACCTAATCCACGAGTAGTCACATGATCAAGGGTTTCACTAACTACGAAGAACCAATGCTCAAAGAGCTACAAGAGTGTCTTACAAGTCCTCTCGAATCTCTCCTATGGCTGCTAGAAGTGTGTAACTCTCACTCCAACTAAAAAACACATTTATAGGGCAAAAAACACCAAAACACTCATCAGTGGTCCATACCATAGTCACCGTGGTCCGGACCATGGTTACTTCAACCCGGACTCGGTAGTCCGGACCACTGTGACCATAGTCCGGACCATGGATGCTGCAAGCTCCCAAAACACTCAGACGTGCTTGGTCCGTGTTAAGAAATAGTCCCACATTGTTTAGGAGTATAAATAGTTACTTTTCTATCACCTCGTATAATAATCATGACAGTTAAATATTTAACAATACCGCCATCTCAGTGCCAATCTTGACGACCAAAGGGCACTGTCCAAGTCGAACTCCTGGTATCTTGGTTGATCCCATAATCACTTAAGCATCACCAACTGTAGTGGGCCGAAAAGTAGCGGGTTAAAGGGGTCTCAGTTTACGAGTCCATAAGGGTCAGGGCCCAAACGGAGCACCAGGCCCAGCAAAGGAATAATACGTGATGGGCCGTCCGAAACGGGCCCATCCGAGACGAACCGGTTTCTCGGGCGAGATGAGTCATGATCCAGACGAATCATCTGAGACGGATCATATCTGAGATGACTCGGGAGGAAGAACCGAGATATCGGCAACGTCCTTTGTGACGTCACCCGAGGCGGTTAACGTTCGTAACAAACTTGGGGAGGCACATGTGCATGTTACAGCTGTCCATACGACAGCATGACGGTACCCAAAGCAGTTATGCTACGTGCCAGAGCCTCATTAGAGAACGCGTGCATGCAATGATCACAAATCTGGCTCGTGATGCTCGGTGACGTCATCCGAGCCAGATTGCGGATTTTCCCCTGTACTTGGGGAACCTATAAATACGAAGTGAAAGAGCCCTAAAGAGGTACACAACACTTTCTCTCTCAACTAATACTCTCTTTGGTGCTTCTCTACTTCCGATCTCTTAATTACTAGACCGTCGGAGTGCCTTCCCTGGCCACATTCCGGCCAAGTTTGGCACTAACGCCGGTTGCTACGTGTGCAGGAGTACCAAGGAGGCCTTGCTCGTTGCTCACAAGGGTCAAGTGAAGGTTCAGAGGGACCCCCCCATAACATAGGGTAGAATCTCATATATATGTCCTAAACCATTTGTGTCCGTCTCCCCTGTATTTAGCACCACACATGCACTAATATGTCCTATATGACTTCCACCTCTCACCCATGCACTCTGTAGCTTTGCCATATACATCTTTACGTGGCTCAAATGTGGTTAATATAGAATATAATACTAAAAATGCTTAAATAATTCTAAGTTTCTATTGAAGCCAGCCGATGTGACCCAAAACAAAAGATAATAGTATCAGTAAATAATTATTCGGTTAGCTTACGCAGCACCCACCGAGAAGTCTCTACAGTCTCCGAGGTGGGTTGGGGGTGAATTGGCTACCCATGAAAAACCAATGGGGCCAAAGAGATTATTAAGGCCTAATATACAGAGATATTCCATTTGGTAGGAAACTCTTTGGGCCACTAGAGTTTATGTCCAATCGATGTTTTTATGACTTTGAAATTAATTGAAGTACGCACAAGTTGACCTAGATATCCGGTTATCAAAAAATACATAGAAAAATGAACACACTTTTTCTTGTTTTGTTGCGTGTTTTTATATGTAATTTTTTCATTGAAAGACAAGAAATATTGTGTATTTTATCAAAATACATATACATATTTCGAATACGAATGAATTTAGCTACCTATAAGGAGGTCAACGGCAGGCTTTAAAGATCAATACAAGCTCTGTTCTATTTCCATCCAGCACCACAAAGTATACCATGGCCGGGACATCATCTTCTAGTGTAGTCAAAGGGGCTTATTGGCCTTCATGGGTCTCCGATTTCCCGCCCTCCTCCATCGACACGAGCCTGTTCACCCACCTCTACTACGCTTTTCTCGTGCCCGATACCAAAACTTTCGAGCTTGACGTCTCGGAATCAGCCTCAACGCTCATGAGGAGTTTTACAAGCACGATTCGCAGTAAGAATCCCCCGGTCAAGACACTTCTTGCAATCGGCGGGTGGAGCGCGGGTGGGAAAGTCTTTTCCGAGATGGCGAAGAAGGAAGAGTCACGCAAGAGTTTCATTAACTCGTGCATTAGAGTTGCAAGGGAATATGGCTTTGATGGCATTGATCTCGATTGGGAGTTCCCTCAAGACTCCCAAGACATGACAAATTTGGGCCAATTGCTCGAAGAATTGGGGGCCCACGTCAACCAGGAGGAACAAGAAACAGGCAAGACGAAACTCTATTTAACCGCTGCCGTGGCCCCAACCGTGGATATAAATTCCCATCCGGACGTACCCCGGTCGTACCCGGTGAACTCCATTAACGCGAACTTGGACTGGGTGAACGTCATGTGCTACAACTACTGTGGGAATTGGGACACTACGAAAACCGGTGCCCACGCCGCGTGGTCTAACCCGAACGGTATGTCGACGAGATCTGCGCTCGAGTCGTGGATTGACGCCGGGGTACGTCCGGGCAAGTTGGTCATGGGCCTGCCACTGTACGGGTATAGTTGGAAGCTGAAGGACGCGAGATCGAACGGTATCGGAGCGGCCGCGGTGGGCGCGGGCCCGGGGGATAATGGGATTATGACTTATTCCGAGGTGGAGAGGTTCAATGGGGAGAATAAAAATGCCAAGTTTGTGAACGACGAGGAGACGGTGTCGGCGTATTCCTGTGCGGGGGATAGGTGGATTGGATACGATGATGTTTGGTCAACGACGGCGAAGATACAGTTTGCTCGAGGCCTTGGCATTCGTGGGTACTTCTTTTGGGAAGTCACGGGCGACCGCGGGTGGACAATCCCAAGTGCAGGTGAACAGAGTTTAACCCTTACAAAATAACAGACCTGTTTTCCGCTTAACTTTTTGCACTTTCTAGTTTTTGTCTTTATTCTCCCATTTGTTAGCTTTACGTCAAACATTTTACGTTCCGTGATTTGTCTCAATGGAAGGAATGAAAAAAAGTACGAAAGTATGAGCAAAACTAGAATAAAGAAGAAACCTAAAAGTGCAAAAAGTCGCACAAATAAGTTAAGCCTCCTGGCATGCATCATATAATGCTTTTTTTTTTTTGACCAATTTCTATGAATTTTGTGCATGTCGGGCAATAATCCTAACACAATTTTTCATGGTTGATGTTGTGCAGCTTCAAGGTCGTGGACTTGATTATCATTTTCTTGCCCATGTAATTGGATCAAATGACGTTCAAACTGTATTCGTTTCTGTTCAGAACTTTAGATGTCATTTGATCAAGATTTTCCTCTTGCTAGTTTCATAGGAGTAATTCTCCTTCACTTCTGTGTAAAGGATAAAACCATGAGATCAGTCGATGACAAGGGTTCATCTAATCTATGTACAATGTACATGTTGTCAAATAAATAAGATGATAGCTGTTCAAAAAAAAAATAATAAGATGATACACACATCTATATAAATTCCTCTTTTTGCTCATGTAATTGCTTTTTTTTGGTGAATGATTGATTGTCTCGGCAAGAGAAATTAATTCATAAAATAAAATTATGTTCGAAACTAAAATATTTGTGCATAATTTGACATGTTGGTACTCAATTGAATTCAAAATAAACAAGTTTCCCCATTTGAAAAGCTTCATGAACATGTGCACATAAGGTGTTCGACAAAATGCTTCTGAACTAAAAACATTAAAAATGGTCCACCGTCTACTTCGGCCTGAATTATGCCATCCAATTGCTTCTTACTTACATATCTCATTTCATCGTCGGCAATACCACATAAACCGTATTCCCTGCTGCATTGCCCGGTCAAGTCCACTTTGTCGAAGCCTCAATGCCATGCTCATTCCCATGCTTCGATTCCATATCCTACCATAAATCAGCAGCCCCATCACTAATTTCCAAAGTGAAACACATTTTTGAATCAATGTCAAATGTTCCCAGTACGCAAAAAAAGTTCATACTACTATACGGTGCTCTTTTACTGCCTTACAATTTTTCTTGGATGTCATCATCAGCTTTTTACTGTTTTTCCTTGCAATGTGTGTGTTCTTCAATTAGCCAATTAGTGTGAACCCCAGTACATCACCATGGCATTTTGTCGATCATATCATCAGCGTATCCATTTGGCAAAAAAAAAAAAAACCCATCTAGGAAAAACAGGAAAATGGGAAGAGATGGTGCATATTTGGCAAGATTCGTGTCAGTGGGTGATTGGCCATTCTAAAATCGTGCTTCAGGCAATGTTAGAAGTCCAACAGTATAGGAATAAACAAGGATACTGACATGAATCTAAGAAACTACATGAAACAAATTCCTATAGCACGAAATGTAATTTCTAAATTAAATGCAGTGGTTTTGTATTTTTATTCTTTCTATCATCTAAACATCAATTTTCAGTGATTTGTTTTTAGCAATCTCTTATACAGTGGTAATTGGAAGCCAATTGAAAATACATCGATTGTAAAATGGTCACATATATTCTCGAAAGCATCGCGACCTATAGTTCAGTGATAGAGTGCTTGTAATTTGTTTATCCGACGTTGAAATTGTGTGTTGTTTTCTGCGATTTGCATCTCTTTCACTCAACATATCATATTATACCAAACACATAATACAAACATCAGTGAAAAGACTACACACTATAGTTGGTCGTGCAAGACCAAATATAAACAGCAATAGAAAACAGACAGACCTTATCAGGCCATCCCCAAACCAAAAAAAAAAACAGACAAAAAAAACCCACAGACAAACACTCGTATTGGATTCGTGACACAAGTCGCATAAACTCGTAGTATAATAAACAGATACGAGTTTAACGAATGTGCATATGCAATAAAAACACAAGAAGAGGGGTATTTATTGTAGCACCTCCTGTGAAGAAAACTAACAGCATGAGCATGAAAATAACAGATCAAACAGGGGACCGGTTCTCTCCATCGGTTCTCACCGAACATGAGCATGAAATTAACAGACGAGGGGTATGTGGTCTCGGCCTATCTCTGCCGCCGTAAATCATTTCCATGACCCTTTCAAACCAGACCTTTCGCAATAAAGGTGTCATCATAACGGCCCACAGTATAGCCATAGTTACAACGCCAAAGCTTACGGACGTCCCTTGCTTCTCTGGACCCTTGGGTGAAATACCAACAACAGCAAATGTGTAACTATAAGCCATTGCCATGATTATTAACCAAGAGATGAAACCTCTAATCGTTCTAGCTGTCCCTGTTGGCTCTGGCAAAGACAGAATGAGCACGAAGATTGTACTCAGAGACATAAGGAATCCCAATGTGTTTACATACATAAAATTGGAGTACGAGTAAGGATAGTTATAAGCAAGTATAGATTTTCCAACTTTGTGATCTGCTGAACTGTCCAGCCAAACACCGCTTGGAGGGTTCACCCCAACTTGGAATGCCATTGTCGCAACCAGTGAACATACAATCATAATCGTATTCCTTCTCTTAGACATCCACTTAGGCTCTTCAACCTCTATAAAATGGTGTTCCAGTCTTCTGGCCCTAGCGTTGCGTAAGAGGTCTTCAATTTTTGAATCTGTTGGATTTCCAGCTATGGATTTCAAAGCAACAAAAATATCCAGCGCTGTACGCCCACTTTTATTCACTGCATTCACATTCATTAGAGGGGAATCTCTGCCTAACGCCTTGTATTTAACCAAAGACTCGACCATCTGAATCAATTATAAACGGATTCACCATTAGATAAAAAGGAAAAGAATACTTCATCCGGCTCATATAAATTGTGTGTCTTTTCTTTAATATATAAAATTGAAGTGCGCTTCTAAAGGGCTCTTCGAGATAGAATCATAACAATCCTAAGAGATTACTGCTAATGTTATGGGCAATTTCCGGGATTTGTTAACCTTTTGATCATATGATTTGTTCTTATGGGTTTCGGGGAGGTTTATTTTTGGTTTGTGTCTAGATAATCCACCCTTTGGTTGAAACTTTTGAAGATCCTCTCTTGCCCGTGTCTCAACTCAATTTCGGATCAGGAAAGGTTTAATGTTTAATTTTGTATTGTCATGTCTTCATTTAGATTAGGAATTTAATCTATTTTGTTGCACGATTTTTCATTTCGAAGTCTTATAGTGTGACTGTGTGAGAATAAAACATTTTCTAAAGCATACATCACTTTCCAAAATGTTTCAGAGAATAGTGCCAGTCTTGCGCTATCCGTTGCGCTCGTCTTTGGTCTAGCACTTGCTAGTCTGTTTTAAGTTCCGTTGCGCCAGTTAGCGCTTGTAACTAGTTTACTGGCGCAGTTACTAGCGCAACACGTTTTTCACCTGTGTGTGTCGTTCTCTCATTAGTCCATTCTAGGGTTCAGTCCTTAGCACTATAAAAGCATCTTTTTCTCTCCTTTAGCAGCTGGACTTTCTTGCATCATCAGATTTCAAAGAGAGAAAAATGTTTTATTCATATCAGCTCTGTTCTTGATGCATAAACGATGATCTAAACCTTGTTTGATCATTTTTACTAGTCAATCTAGAGCTATGTTTTTGTTCACCATGCATATGCCCTAGACTGATTCTTTTACCACGAATCCTTCATCAAAATTCATGTTCTTCATGTTATGTTCTAACGCCTTTGCTCCTACATGAGCTGAATGAGTTCGGTGCCGATTTGTTTCGGAGATCAAGATGTGGTTGCTTGAGGAATTCAGAATCAAAGAGGAAGTATGGGGTACTATATCAAGGGTTGGATTTAGGTGTCACTTGAAGCTTGTGGCTAATTCCTTAGTTGATAACTCTTGTAATCCTTTTGGTTTGTGATATAAAATTGTAGGATAAGGTTGTGGTTTTAAGCTTAGGGTATTAGGCCCTAAGTAGTTTCCACGTATTTCTCGTGTTTTGTCTCGTTTATTTATTTTCGCATTTCAAATAGAGTATGGGTGATTGATATCTCTTGTCAAGTTCAATTACTTGAGTGCTATGAAAAATTATGTTAATTACATTTCAAGAATATATCCCATTATCGGAAGACATGTTACGAAATTGATGGTATATGTGATTCGATAATGCACTGGAGGATGAATCTCTCTAAATCACGTGGTTATAAATATCTGATTATCTTGATTTTAAGTAGAATAAAGTGATGAAAATCGCATAAAGTGACCAGTTCAGATGTACCAATTACAATTGTTATGTCAAAATGCCTCACCAAGGTGAACTACAACCATATAGTACGTTTTCTGCAATTCACAGATCGTAGGTCCACCTGTCGATCCATACCGTATGAACTCTAAAACGGAACATAATTAGAAAGAATATCGAGATACACATTGATACCAGTACATAAAGTAAAGGTATTGTGTGGTATTATGAGCTATTTGACACACTAATTTTAGAGCCCGAAAAAGAGTATATGCAAGAAAGTACTTTAGTTTTTAATTCTTCTAGAAAGAAACAAATAATATGTGACGAAATGGAGCATTAGTATGCATATGAAAGGACAAGGTCAATAAATTACCATAATATGACAAAAATAAAAATAAAAAATTAGCAAATGAATACCCGTGATTCTTCACATACCTCCAAATTTTTTTCAAAAACAGCTAGATGCAATATGGTGTTCCCATCGGTATCAGCAGCATTGGCAAATTTCTGATCTGGAAACATGTCTAGTAGTTGTTTTAGACAATTGAAGTGATTATACTTTACACATAAGTGCAAGATAGTGTCGCCTCGATCCGTCCTAACTTGAGCTCTGTGGAGGCTACTTTGAACCAATTCTTTCAATACCTCGGCCTTACCTTTCATGGCAGCGATGTGAAGAGGGTTATTACCATCTCGATCACGAGTAAGGCATAGCTCAGGCTTCACTAGAAGTTTCACGGCCTCTAAGTGCCCCTTAGCGGATGCTACATGAAGGGCTGTTCCTAGTTCCTTGTCGAAAACTTCAGCAAGATCTCGTTTTTTATCCAGAAGTTCTTGAACAAATTCTGTTGCCGCTTTCGATGAACATAATATAGCCAAGTGAAGAGGATTTTTCCCCTTGAAACTTCCCACCAAGACTTTATCCAGAATGTAACCATCTATTGTAATTATTTTCTTTAGAGATTCTACATCCCCTCTCATTGCGGCATCACAGAGCCATTCATCTATTCTCTCCCCCGGGTCCCCCCATCTCTCTCTCTCTCCACGTCTTGTGTCAAGTGATTCCATATCCCCCATTATCGTTGTATCGCCGAGCGATCCCTCCATTCTCTCTCTCCCCCCCCCCCCCCCTCCGCTCTCTCTCTATCACAAGTTTGCACAACATGGGCTCAGAACATATGTATTTATAGAGATGTTGAATGCTTTACAATACGAAGATGCTATGATACGTACGGTGAAGGGCATCTTCATAATTGGGTTTGAATATGAGGCCAGACTGGCCAGCCCAATTATTAACCAATGTGAGTCAACTTAAACGTACGTGAGCATTGAATGACTTCTCAAGAAGAATATTTTAAGATTTATTTCTGCCTCTCTCCTTAATCAAAAAGTCTGCTCACACACTTTTAAGTTTTAACTGTATATCTGTGGCTCTGTGCGCTATAAAATACTAACAGGTGTAAGGGAGCCAATCATTTTTAGATTATGGATTATGAATATAAAGATTATGGACTATATACCAAATTTGGGATGATATTGTTTGAATGATAATGTGCAAAAAAAAGTGGGTGCCTGGTATGGAGATTACACGAAAAAATTATCCGGAGGTAAATTGGATTATGCATTACATAATCCACTCCCAAACAACTAGTAAAATGCAAATTCACTTAATACAAAATGAAGAACCCCGGCTACCAAACAGGCCCTTTAATTCATTGTTGGTTAAATGCACTATAATACTGACCTTGTTGGTTTAGTTGTTTTAGTTTAGTTTAGTTTTGGAGATAGGATAATGAGTGGAGAGAGATAGAGAGAGAAATGAGCTAGGATAATGATTATAAAACAAACTAAAACTGTGAAACAAACAAGGTCACTATGTCTTAAATAACTTTAGGGAATTGATACTCGGTACTCTTTTTTTTTAGATTCTTGGCCTACCAACTCTCGAATCAGCCGCAACCTGATGGTTAATAGGTACTCCTTGTGCGCTTGTTAAGAGATGAGCTAGCTCTATTAGGTACAGTATTTTTCTATTGCTTTTTCCTATGTTTTTTTTTTTTTTTTTGGGTTTCTTAATTTATTGATCCCACATTGTGAAAACGAATTGCAAACCCTAAACATATGTGAACGGAGATTTCAGGAGTATTAGAATCCTTAAAGTAAGTAGTTATCATATTAGCTAAAAAAGACATACGAGTAAGATAAACTTGACTACCTATTAGAAATGAAAACCTTCTCTGTCTGTCCATCCATACTCTCTCTCTCTCTCAAGTTTGTATAACTGATTGAGCATATATTTTTTTTTTTCAAAAAATTAAATTTGCACAAGTGCAACACAAGCTCATTACATATAAATAGATAAATAGATGGGAATGGATACAATACACACCGAAACAAATTTTTTGTGAATAATTTTTAGACTCTACTAGTCATGACAAACCAATAATCCCCCAACGATTGTTGCAAAATTAACAAACGTAATTTTTTTTGAATAAAAACAAAAAAAAGTAAATAATTTGTTGGTCCAAAGCACGCGTAACTAATGGGTAGTCAGATTAAGCTTTGTTTGGAACTCAGGGAAAGAAATGTAAAAGAAGGAAAATAATTTTTCCTTTCTCTTTTTAAAGAATCAAACAAAGGAAGGGAAAATTTTAAAACTTTTTCTTCCTTTCCACCTCTTTCCCTAAGTTCCAAACATAGCCTAAAGCAAAACGGCCAAAGACTTTGTGTTGTGAAGATAAACTTGTAGGGACTTGTGGGGCATGTGATTGTCATTTGACAAGACAAAGAGGTGGTAGAGAGTAAAGAGAGCGGGGCCTAGGCTAGCTGTTTTCGATGGGAATTAATACTTATATTATAGGTGTGAATCACACCCGTAGATTTCCTTTTCGAGAGGTTTTCAGGTTGTTTTTCCTATCACTTTTCACTTTCGATGGTATTAATTGTGAGTAGTTGAGAGTTGTTTTGTTTGTGTGGCTCCTACTCCAATTTGCTAGCTTCGTGTACAAGTGTGTATGTGCTTTTGAAAAGACTTGCCAATTCTAAAGATGGGCCCAATGTTCAAAATTTCTCATGGGTGATGACTGATGATATCATGACAATAATCTCATGGTGCTTACATATGGATGACCTCACCTCGGGTACCCTATGAAAGTGTCTAAACCACTAAACCCTATAATAGGAAAGTGCACCCTAAACCTAAACTCTAGGGTACCCTTATGAAAGTGTCTAAAATCCTAGGGTACCCTACGACTAGGGTACCCTATGAAAGTGCCTAAAATCCTAAGGTACCCAATGAAAGTGCCTAAAATCCTAAGGTATCCTACGACTAGGGTACCCCATGAAAGTGCCTAAAATCCTAGGGTACTCTATGAAAGTGTCTAAACCACTAAAACCTTATAATAGGAAAGTGCACCATAAACCTAAACTCTAGGGTACCCCTATGACTAGGGTACCCTATGAAAGTGCCTAAAATCCTAGGGTACTCTATGAAAGTGCCTAAACCACTAAAACCCTATAATAGGAAAGTGCACCCTAAACCTAAACTCCAAAAAAGAGTGACTTACCTTAGTGGTAATTAAAAAAAATGACTTACCTTCTTGGTAATTAGACATCTTTTTTCTAGACATAGAGGTAATAATCCCAATAAATTACTGTACATTTATAAAGAGTCGGTAGAAAGGGAATTTTTCTTTTTTTTTGTGAGAAATGCCAATTAGTTGGTTCCTAAGATTAAATTTTAATATATCTGACGTTACTATCCGTTCTAAATAAAAAATGTAGTAAGCATATTACACCCATTTATATTGATTGAGAAGATTTATCACAACCATTTTAATATTGATAGATATTGGTGTAAGTCATTGATGAACTCAATGACATAGTTGATGAACCACTTAAAAAATTTGTGTCTTATTGCGTTTTTCACTTAATTATTTTTCGGCACATTGGGTGTTGTTATTTGACCGATATGTCAACGGTATCTAATCGAATTAAAAGAGGACAAATTACATCTTATATCTCAGGATTCACATCATCTCTTACTAAATGACACTTCCAAAACCCAACAAGCAACAGGTTCCACACGTTAATGGTGAGATCTAAGGGTGGATAACAAAGATTCGTTCTTCGAATCCAAACGACGTAATTTAGCGAAAAACACAAGGGATAGAAAATGAACACCAACCCAACGTTACCCCTCTCCTACTTCCCCACCAAACCCAAAGGCCAAAACTTATCTTGACCAAATAATTAGCCTGTGAATTGGAATTGTCTTTGACCTACTAATTAGCAAATGCCGAAAACAAGGATTCGCATGCCCTAACAATGTTGAACACCCTGAAAAAGCCTACGTCGTGGCCAAGCCATGAATCTTGAAAATTTGGGCGGAAGTGTTTCACTCAAACTGTGCCATGTAATTATGTGCCACCACATCTGCACCAACCTGGCCAAGTTGGAAAGGAGTTGCCCTCACATTCATATATTACAGTCCTTCTGCTGACAATCCAGTGTCAATATATAAGACCATTCTTTGATCGGTCAGAGTATTTGCACTCTTATCGGTAAAAATACATTCTTATTGGTCAAAAAATAGTCTTATTATCAGCCCAGTGGGCTAATTGTAGAATTTTCCTCATATTATCGTGAGAACAACTATCACAACAAATTAAGTTGCTTGAAATTAAGACATCAAATCATTCATATTTTTTTCTATCGGAGATTCAAGAATTATCTCATGGAGGTTTATAGAATCGTTTCTTTTTTAGTTTCACTTGATTTATATCTTTCAGGTGCTTCGGAGTTTTAGGTGCTTGCAAATTCTCATTTTTTTCAAATTTGGTAAATTTTTTTTTTATTTCGGTTGAAATCTTGTTAGGATGGGTTCTTTTTTTTTTTTTTCTTTGGGACGGTGTATAATTTGTAGACCTATTCCTAGTTACTATACTAAATTTGGTCCTCCTATTGTCAACTGCAACATATTTGAGTGCAAAGTAAAAATCTTGTTCACTTTTGCTTATAACTGGGAGTGCTAGAAGCCCTAATTTTTAACTGCAGATCTGCGAGGTATGAAAATATTAAAGGGGTGTTTAGGATCCATTAATTTATTAGTTCTGAATTAGGAATTGTGGATTATATATTTTAAAATTTAATCAAAATCTATTACGGTGTTTGAATAATAATGTGCTTAATAAATTTTGTAAAAAAACGTGTGCACTTATAATCAAAATACAAAAGTTCATCCAGAAGTGATTTTGAATTATGCATTCTATAATCCGCTCTCAAATACCTAAAATTCAAATCTGCATTATACAAAATAAAAAGCCTCGGCTCCCAAAATCCTCTTGCCGCCTCCTTGTACTTAAAATCCTTGGAATAATTTGAGCATGGATCTATGCTTGTGCAAATGCATATGCACGTTTTTTACGTAGTATCAACAAATGTATTGAAAATCAGATTGGAATGGTTGTCTCGTCAACCGGGCATTGCTCCGGTCCAGTTTCACTTCAAAACTAACTAGCGACCAACCGGCGTCCAGCCAGGCACTTGTTAGGATTCCAACAACGCACCACACGCAACAGAAGCAGTAAAATCATGAGAAAGCAACACACAGATATACGTGGTTCGGCCAGATCGGACCTACTTCCACGGGGAGGGGTTTCACTATAATCCGGAGAAAAATCCATGTCTGTTGTGTTTACACACTCACACTCACAATCTCACAATAATGAAACTCACCAAGTCACTCGTGTATCTCTCTCTAACTCTCTGCCTCGCTCTCTTTTGTCACACACAATAAACAAGACAAGTCCGAGTTATATAGAATACATCAAATAAACCCTAGCCCCTCCCAACTGGGCCTAAGCCCAATGGCCCACACGGGGTGGAATCCCAACAGCACTCAGTATATAGCTCGAACTGGAATGAAAATTTTGAACTACTTAGACGCTTTCAAGCCACACTGCCACAAGCTGATGCTTTCAAATCACAAAAGAGGCATCTTTAGTGGACCAACTGCAACTAGGGGTGGACACTAGCCCAGTAGCTCGCCCAACGAGCCCGATTTTTTTAGGGCTTGCGAGAAATATTCAGGCCCATAGAGCCGGGCTGGGTTGAGATTTTAAACCTATTTACTAAATGGGCAGTGTTTGGAAAATTTGTTCTGAAACCCAGCCCAATCTGGCCTAATCCAATTTAAATAATATTTTATTTTAATACTATACATAGAGATTGATGGATGTTGTAGAGTTTCATCTTTTTGGGTATTTTAATTGCACTTTAATTTATAGTCTATTTTAAATATTTTTTAAAAACTTAGAACTTTAAATATATTATTACAGTTGTGAATCGTAATTGTGATCATTATAATTGATTAAAAATGGACCCAATGTTCAAAATATTCCAAAGCACGCGTAACTAATGGGTAGTCAGGTTAAGGCTTTGTTTGGAACTCAGGGAAAGAAACGAAAAAGAAAAAAATAATTAAGAAGGAAATTAGAGATAAAATTAAAGACAAAATGGGAGGAAAGTTGAATAGGAATTTGATTATTTTCCTTTTTCTTTTTGAAGAACCAAACAAAGGAAGGGAAAATTTAAAAACTCTCTCTTCCTTTCCACCTCTTTCCCTAAGTTCCAAACAGAGCCTAAAGCAAAACAGCCAAAGCCCGATATGGAATTTGTGTTGTGAAGATAAACTTGTAGGGACTTGTGGGGCATGTGATTGTCATTTGACGAGACAAAGCGGTGGCAGAGAGTAAAGAGAGCGGGGCCTAGGCTAGTTGTTTTCGATGGGAATTAATACTTACATTACAGGTGTGAATCACACCCGTAGATTTCCTTTTCGGGAGGTTTTCGGGTTGTTTTTCCTGTCACTTAACTTTTCTCTTTCGATGGTATTAATTGTGAGTAGTTATAGTTGTTTTGTTTGTGTGGCTCTTACTCCTATTTGCTAGCTTAGTGCAATACACCGGGTGAATCACACCCATAAAATTTCCATTTCGGGAGGTTCTCGGGTTGTTTTTCCTCTCACTTAAGAGTTTTTTGTTTGATTTTAGCAACCCGGTTGCTAAAAATCAGCCATGATATTAGCAAATGACTTCATCAGGTGCTAAAATCATAGTTGATTTTAGCTAAAAGAGACCATGATTTAGTACCTGGTGAACTCATTTGCTAAATTCAATCATGATTTTAGTAAATCGGTTACTAAAATCAAACGGAAAACTCAGCCACTTTTCTCTTTCGATGGTATTAAGTGAGTAGTTGAGAGTTGTTTTGTTTGTGTTGCTCTTACTCTTATTTGCTAGCTTTGTGTACAAGTGTCTAGGTGCTCTTGGGAAGACTTGCCAATTCTAAAGATGGGCCCAATGTACAAAATTTCCCATGGGTGATGACTGATGATATCATGACAATGATCTCATGGTGTTTACATATGGATGACCTCACCTACAGGGCTGGGCGCAAAATTGCTAGGGCTGTGGAATAAATTACTGTACATTTATAAAAATTCGGGAGAAAGAGTTTTTTTTTTTTTTTGTGAGAAATGCTAAGTTCCGAAGATTAAATTTTAACGGCTGTGTTCGTTTGATAGTTTGTAGTAGACATATTACACCCATTTATAAATAAATAAATAAATTCAATTTCACTTCAAAACTGTTCAAAACAAACTTAGCAACGAACCGGGGTCCAGCCAGGCACTGGGTAGGTCGAACTAGAATGAAAATTTTGAACTACTTAGAGGCTTTCAAGCGACACTGCCACAAGCTAATGCTTTCAAATCACAAAAGAGGCATCTTTAGTGGACCAACTGCAACTAGGGGTGGACACTAGCCCAGTAGCTCGCCCAACGAGCTCGATTTTTTTAGGGCTTGCGAGAAATATTCAGGCCCATAGAGCCGGGCTGGGTTGAGATTTTAAACCTATTTACTAAATGGGCGGTGTTTGGAAAATTTGTTCTGAAACCCAACCCAATCTGGCCTAATCCAATTTAAATAATATTTTATTTTAATACTATACATAGAGATTGATGGATGTTGTAGAGTTTCATCTTTTTGGGTATTTTAATTGCACTTTAATTTATAGTCTATTTTAAATATTTTTTAAAAACTTAGAACTTTAAATATATTATTACAGTTGTGAATCGTAATTGTGATCATTATAATTGATTAAAAATGGACCCAATGTTCAAAATATTCCAAAGCACGCGTAACTAATGGGTGGTCAGGTTAAGGCTTTGTTTGGAACTCAGGGAAAGAAACGAAAAAGAAAAAAATAATTAAGAAGGAAATTAGAGATAAAATTAAAGACAAAATGGGAGGAAAGTTGAATAGGAATTTGATTATTTTCCTTTTTCTTTTTGAAGAACCAAACAAAGGAAGGGAAAATTTAAAAACTCTCTCTTCCTTTCCACCTCTTTCCCTAAGTTCCAAACAGAGCCTAAAGCAAAACAGCCAAAGCCCGATATGGAATTTGTGTTGTGAAGATAAACTTGTAGGGACTTGTGGGGCATGTGATTGTCATTTGACGAGACAAAGCGGTGGCAGAGAGTAAAGAGAGCGGGGCCTAGGCTAGTTGTTTTCGATGGGAATTAATACTTACATTACAGGTGTGAATCACACCCGTAGATTTCCTTTTCGGGAGGTTTTCGGGTTGTTTTTCCTGTCACTTAATTTTTCTCTTTCGATGGTATTAATTGTGAGTAGTTATAGTTGTTTTGTTTGTGTGGCTCTTACTCCTATTTGCTAGCTTAGTGCAATACACCGGGTGAATCACACCCATAAAATTTCCATTTCGGGAGGTTCTCGGGTTGTTTTTCCTCTCACTTAAGAGTTTTTTGTTTGATTTTAGCAACCCGGTTGCTAAAAATCAGCCATGATATTAGCAAATGACTTCATCAGGTGCTAAAATCATAGTTGATTTTAGCTAAAAGAGACCATGATTTTAGTACCTGGTGAACTCATTTGCTAAATTCAATCATGATTTTAGTAAATCGGTTACTAAAATCAAACGGAAAACTCAGCCACTTTTCTCTTTCGATGGTATTAAGTGAGTAGTTGAGAGTTGTTTTGTTTGTGTTGCTCTTACTCTTATTTGCTAGCTTTGTGTACAAGTGTCTAGGTGCTCTTGGGAAGACTTGCCAATTCTAAAGATGGGCCCAATGTTCAAAATTTCCCATGGGTGATGACTGATGATATCATGACAATGATCTCATGGTGTTTACATATGGATGACCTCACCTACAGGGCTGGGCGCAAAATTGCTAGGGCTGTGGAATAAATTACTGTACATTTATAAAAATTCGGGAGAAAGAGTTTTTTTTTTTTTTTGTGAGAAATGCTAAGTTCCGAAGATTAAATTTTAACGGCTGTGTTCGTTTGATAGTTTGTAGTAGACATATTACACCCATTTATAAATAAATAAATAAATTCAATTTCACTTCAAAACTGTTCAAAACAAACTTAGCAACGAACCGGGGTCCAGCCAGGCACTGGGTAGGTCGAACTAGAATGAAAATTTTGAACTACTTAGAGGCTTTCAAGCGACACTGCCACAAGCTAATGCTTTCAAATCACAAAAGAGGCATCTTCGGTGGACCAACTGCAACTAGGGGTGCACACTAGCCTAGTAGCCCGCCCAACCAGCCTGGTTTTTTTAGGGCTTGAGAGAAATATTCAGGCCTATAGAGTCAGGCTGGGTTGAGATTTTAAGCCCGTTTACAAAATGGGCTGTGTTTGGAAAATTTCTTCTGAAACCCAGCTCAGTATATTTTATTGTAATACTATATATAGAGATTGATGGATGTTGGAGAGTTTCATCTTTTTTAGGATTTTAATTTGTAGTCTATTTTTAATATTTTGTAAAAACTTAGAACTTTAAATATATTATTACAGTTGTGAATCATAATTGTGATCATTATAATTGATTAATTTATGTTTGTGATACTGTGCTTTAGAAAACCAAATTGGCTTATTGGACGGGTTTAAAATTAAAATTTTATTTGGGTTGGGGTTTAGCAAATTAAATAAAGCCCAATTATAAATAGATTGGGCTTGAGAATGCACAAATCTCATTATTATCAAGTATAAGTCTAGCCCGAATCCAGCCCAACCCGGTTTATATGCAATCCCTAATTGTAGTATTTTGTAGGGGGAAAGCTAGCATGGGTTATTATTACCACCGATATGGGATTGGAGAAACAGAGTTTAGAATGCATCTCTAGTGCAACTCTTCCTCTTTTATCTCCAAATAATAAACGATAATTCAACTTTTTCAAGATTTCGATCTATACATATGCTTACTTTAATTAGTATATATATTTTGTTATTTAATTTTAATTATGACATACAATTTAATTATGGTTCAACGGCAGTTGAACTGGTAATTCCGCTTGATTCTTTTTCCGATTCGCTCACTGATCCGATTTTCAAAACATTAGTATCAACTGTCAAGTTGGGAAGTACTTGTCAATTTATAAGTCGGAAGAGAAGAGGGTGATCTGAGGAAGACTTGTGTGGTTCAAAAAAAATGGAAGACTTTTCAAATTTTAAAAATGGACACAATGTTCAAAATATCCCATGGGCGATGATATCATGCCAATGTTGTCATGTTGCTCGCATACAGATGACCTCACCTAAAACCCCGATTAGATGCAGGATGAGTTTTGAGTGGATTAAATAGTAACGGTTCAACTAGATACAAGATGAGTTTTGGGGTATAAAATAGTAAAAGGGATATGATCGGTTATAGTATGAGGTATTATATATTGAGGGTGGCCCCACAGTGATGTAATATTTATGGAGGGAGGATTAAGTTGTATTTGGTTTGGATGATTTTGATAATATGATAGGATTAAATAGTACTTGGTTTGTTTGGTAGTCTTTTTTGTTTTTGTCAAGAATAAAATGTTTACATTCAAAAAAGCCAAACAACACTTACAAAGGGCTCCATCCACAAAAAAACACTAATAAAATCCAGTAAACAACCCAAATCACAATGCAATAAACAACAAAGGACAAAGTAAGAGAGTTATCTCCAATGTCTCGACATGAGCCATTGACTCTCTAACACATACTGCATGACACAAACAGATCAGATGCGCAAACAAACTGGACCCAAGCCGGGTTAAGTGTGAGTTGCAGAGGAATGAGAGAAAACTCCTTACGGATCATCTAGATTCAAATCAGATTAACACTCAGCAACGATGAAATCCGCAGATCTGCTATCAAAAGGCTAACGATGGCCCGAATGTTGCTTGAGGAGACGCTACCAGATAATGACCCCTCAAAACCACGAGCATCCGGAGCCACCCCAGGACAAGTCCTCGCTATCACGGCGGACTCCAAGTATGGAAAAGCGGATGCCGGCGAAACCGACCACCCACATTTCATGGCTAGCACGATACCAAATCCAATTAACACAAAACCAGACACACCAAGAAAAGATTATTACCCACCACCATCACCCGCTAGATCTGAAAAAATCAGATCAGTATTAGCACCGGTTCAACGGCTAGTGCATCAAATAGGAATGATTTGGCATGGCTGCTGGTGCATCAAATAGGAATGATTTGGCATGGCTTAATTTTGGTTCAATTAATCCCAAAATGCATTCGGTACCTTATTTCCAAAGGTGAAGATCTTCTAATGTTCTGAATTTTTAAGAATAAAAAGGAGTTGCTGATGTGACAAACAAAGGGAGAGAATTGGAAGAAAAAAAAAAGGCATTCATATTGAGCTTAAAGTTCATTGTTTTATTGAAAAAAAAAAAATAGAGCTTCATATTGGTTTTATCTACACTTTTGAGAGTGTTTAATTTGTGAGATTCTATTGTAAAAGGGAGTGTGATCCCTTGGATATCTATTGTGGAGGTTATTTTTTTTGAGTAATTTTTTGTGTGAAAAAAAATTACTCGGATAGGTGTGACTAGCACCGGAGTCAAAGCTAGTTAGAGCGATTGGGGATATATTGTTCGTTGTAAAGGTTTCTCTAGCGAAGCTAGAAAGTGTTACTATTGGAGATAGTGCATCAAATCCCGAGTTGGACATTTGGGGAGTGGACTAGGCAGTGAAGTTGCGGACTGAACCACTATAAATCCTTGCGTTTGATTTCTCTCTCCCCTAAGGGCATCCTTATGTGGCTACCTATATTAGCTTTTAGCTAATTAGGCAGCCAAACCCCTCAAAACACCCAAAAATCAGCCTCTCTATTTTCTCTACCCAAATTATTTTTGCTACAGTGCCTACTCAAATTTGAGTAGGCACTGTTCACGCACCAATCTTTGTTTATTGTTTTCTGCCGAATTTGAGTAGGCACTGTTCACACACCAATCTTTGTTTATTGTTTTCTGCCGTGGGAGTACTGTGCAGACAGAAGAGAGAGATGGGGAGACGGAAGAGAGAGAGAGGGAGGAGAATGGTTTAACCATGGGTAAAGGAAAAAAGTCAGCCATTTGGCTGACACAAACAGGTACTACCCAGGCGGTAAAGGGCAAAAGAGTGGGTAATTTTATTTTTTTTATGGATTTGAGGGGAATAGTTTAATAGTAAAATTTGGATAGAGAGTCTAATTTTTTGAGTTTTTGATAAAGTTGTTTGCTAAATTGTAAAATGTGTTTTTGTGGTTAAATTTGGTGTGTTTTTTTTTTTTGTGAGACTGATAAGGATGTTCTTACTCCTTATTTACTATCATATACTAATCACTATCGTTATCACATACTCCGTAATTAAAACGCATAGCAAGTTAGCAACGCTACTGTAATAAATATCCAGCGCCGTCCACCCACTTCCGTTTCTTGCATTCACATCTTTGTGAGTGTGTCTAAGCACACGTTCCACAATCTGAAATATGTAAATGCATGGTCTCTCAATTAGATAAGAAAAAATAAAATATACCTACATGGTACATACTAACATATAGAATAAAAAATAAAAAAAAAGGGACAAGTCAATAGGGATAACTTTAGTAGCAATTATTCAGTGGTCTCGGGCACCGCCACGTAATACCCCACCTCTTTTCACCACTAAAAATTCATATCCATGTGCCGTCAATACACTTGGTCTTGGATCTCACATGAGTATGTGACGGAAAAGAATGTTAGACACCAAGTGGTGGCATGCACCCCGAGAACACCCAACATTTTTCCAGATTTTAGACTAACTTTTAGTTGGTGAGTTTCCCATTTCCTAAAACCTACTAAAAGTCTAAAACTCCTAAATACGAATTTTGAGACAGATCATTCTCCTCACATATATTAATTACAATTAAATTTTAGCAATTTTAGGACTTATAGCTAAAAACAAAGGAAGCGGGAGCCTGCTGTCCCCGAGAAATTTTTCAGTGCCGAGTGGGTATTGCCCACGTGGTACCCGCTTGGCAATCTCAGCCGTCCACAATGCGATCCAACGGTCCGAATTCTAAGGAGAGAAAAGAAGAGAGTATGTTTGGGTGAAAGGAGAAAAATTGAGGTTTAGTGACAACAACGTGTCACTAAAAGTGTGTTGCTAAAAGATATTCAGTGACAGTTTTTTGTACTAATCTATCACTAATTACATGATTAGTGACAACTCATTGAAAAATTATCACTGAATACCTTTTAGCAACATACTTTTAGTGACAACCTAGTGATAAAATTGTTGTCACTAAAGATTAATTTTTTTGTATTATTTGGACAGCTCGGATCATGCTTGGGTACCAAGTGGCAATACCCACTCGGCACCAAAAAAAATTCGCTGTCCCCGCGCTGCTGTCCGCAAAATGGCAGCGTTTTTACTGTTTTATTCCACTCCCCATTTCCTCTTCTTTGCTCCTTGTTTGGTACACATTAAAATGTGGCAAAAGACCATTAAAGCTCCTTATTGGCAAACAGAAATCTGCTGTGAACCTTTTGTACCCATTACACCAAAACCTATTGGTATCCATTTCATGGAAAATATCCGACTCTCCAAATAATTAATTCCTCCAAAACATTAGCTTCTAATAACTTAACTTAATCATCAGTTCATCACATAAAACCGATTAGCTTGGCCTATTTTAGATCCCACAAAGCTTATTTAAACTGCGAATTGTTCTTAAAATGTTCTTATATGGGTATATGTGAACAATTAGCTCAATTCAATATTGGTAATAGCTACGCATGTTGAAAAAACCATTACCAATATCGGACTGAGCGAATTTTTTTACATGTACCCATATAAGAACATTTTAAGAAAACTCGTGGTTTGAATCATCTTTACGGGGCCCGAAATAGTCCTGATTTTTCGTAAGTCATAAAGTGAACTTAATTTCACACTAATGACTTTTTGATTTTTACGGGGCTATTTTTGGATCCCACAACAATGACTCACACCGTTAAGGACTTTTTTAAAATTTGTACCGATATCATATTAAGATAATTTTTTTGCAGAAACCCATAGAAAAACATTTTAAAAAAACTCGTTGTTTGAATCATTTTTTTGGGGGTCTGAAATAGGCCCCAAAAAATATCAATTAATTAGAAGGAGGTTATAACCCTCAAATTGGAGTACCAAACAGGGAGCAAAGCGTCTACCTTCCTTGTGGGACGGTGGGCTCCCGCTTCCAAAAAGGAGAATTCAAAGTTAACTTCTTTTTTTTAGCTTTTGAACATAATTTTTTGTTTCTTTTCTCTCATCAAGGCTAATTGGAAGTACATAAAAGAATTGATGCAAAATGAGCAATAAACTAACAGAAATAAAGAAATTTTTTAGTAGTTCAAAACATGAGCTATAACGTTAGTAACACGCCAAACAGAGGTCCTCTCTCTGCGACTACAAATCCTAACTGCCACGTCTTTAAGAGCCCGTTTGAATGCCGAACTGACCTCTGGATTTTTATGCCAGCAGTGTTATGTATCCAGAAAAGTTATCGAGAAAATACCCAGAAAATTACAATGAATGGTTCAAATTCATTTGGGATGGAATCTCAGCCTTTCATTGCAGTTTTCTGAGTATTTTTTGGGCAACATTTCTAAGCACTTATCATTTTTCTTTTTATGCGCCTTTATATACAATAATGCTACACACACAGCAGAACAACACAGCAGTTGCACAGCAAGCAGCCAAACGACGTCGTTTGGCTTTTAAAAAACAAAAAAAAAAAAAAACAAAATTGTGAAATCTGAAAACCACGTTCCCCTCTCCCTCTCGTTAGATACAGAGGGAGAGGGGTGAGAAGAAGGCGACGAAGATGGCCACCACCAGCACCTCAACGAAGAACACCACCCCCGGCGACGAACCACCACCATCGCGTACCACACCAATGAAAAAGACACTCCCAGCAAGAGGCGGCCTCCTTCTTCAACTCCGACGAGCTTCGAATCAGAAGGACGAGGTTCGAACCTTACACAACGGTGGTCTCTCTCTCTCTCTCTCTCTCTCTCTCTCTCTCTCTCTCTCTCTCTCTCTCTTCTCTCTCTCTCTCTCTCTCTCTCTCTCTCTCTCTCTCTCGTTTCAATTAGTTTTGCACAAAAATTATGGTTCAATTTCAGAAACCCTAAATTGAGTTGTTGGGGTTACAAAAAACCCTAATTCGAAAATTCTGGTGATTCCTTAAATTGTAGTGGTGCTTTGGTAATTCGAAAATTATGGGTGAATCTTTTTTGTTTGGAGAATTTGTGTTCAATTGATGAGGCTACGGTTGGGTCACAGATGCTTGCCATACATCCCTTGCATCAGCAGGTGCACAGTATATTTCAATGCCTTTTGCATACATTGTTGTCCTCTGAAGAGGAATTCTATTCTCCCAACATATGGCTGCACGCCTACACCTATTTTCCCAATGGGCATCTGCAGTGGCAGCAAGATTACATGTTGGAGGCCTTTCTAGCAAGATTACAAGCCATTGGTCATTGCCATCAGACACATTAATTCTACTCATCCACTTCTTGGGCATGGAGCCAAATGTTATGTATTAGATTTGTTATAGATGGAAGAGATGAGTATCAATGGATTGAAAAACTTCTTGTAAAGGATGTGAATCAAATTTGTCGACATATGTAACTTGCTTGCTATGATAATAAAAGTCTCAATTTTCTATGTTGTTTGTCAATGTTGTTTGTTTGAGACGCGAGGCGTCGTGTTAGGCCATAAAGCAAAAAAAGTTTTCTTACATTTATATTTGCAACACTCTCTTGTGTTCCGAACCCATGGCCAACCGCCATCTCGTCTACCTCCTGAAATTAAAAAATAATATAAGTATCACATGTCCATTTAACTAGTAACCAACAAAATATAAAGAACTTATACCTTGGCTTTTTCCTTGGACATTGTCTTCTTTTTTGTTACTTTTTTCTTTATAGCTTTTTGCACAATACCTTACATTTTCTATTGTATCATTCTCATCCTCAATAGTATGTATCTCATCACACTCTTCATGTTCACTATCTCCACTCCGTACCTCTTTTTCTTCTACACACTCTTTGTTTGAAGGCATTGCCGATGGAACGGAATCATCCGACATCATCTATGGTTCAAAAAAAAAAAAATACTAATTAGAAACACAACACTAACATTTATAGACGTCAATAAAGCCATAGAAAGTAAGTTAGACTGGATGTCACATATTTTTACCTTGGATATTCGACATGTAAGTTCTAATTTGTTTATTTATTTATTTTTTGATGAAGACATATAAGTTCTACTGATTTGTTCAACTGGACTGGACAAAAAGTAATTGTTGCAGGAGACAAAGAGGCTTGGGCAAACCTAAGCTCTAAATACTTCAAATGCAGGCAAGAAATAGACATTTGTATTCGTCAGTTCACAGGGAGCAATTCAAGAAATGTTATCATTGTTCTTAAAATCTCAAATTGGAACCCTAGTTTTCCAATTAGGGGTTATCTGTATGAATTGAACGAAGAAGAGAGAGAGAGAGAGAGAGAGAGAGAGAGAGAGGAGAGAGAGAGAGAGAGAGAGAGAGAGAGAGAGAGAGAGAACCTTGTTGGCGGGTCTGCTTCCAATGACTTCTTGTGCGAATCGAAGCACTTCTTGTACGGAGCCTTCTTCTTGGTGACGCTTGGCAGTGGTGGTGGTGCTCGGGTGGTGGCTGGAGTTGGACTACGGGCTGCCAAGTTCTCTCACTGTCTTTCTCGCTGTCTCTCTTCTCTGTATAGACTGAGAATTTGGGGGGAAGAGGAAAAGAGGAAGAAGAGGCGGGTAACATTTTGATTTTGGAATTTTGGGTTTTTTTTTTTTTAAACCAAACGACGTCGTTTGGGTGCTTGCTGTGCAGCTGTTGTGTGGAGCTACTGTGTGTGTAGCATTATATATAATCCTGGGCCCACTCCATAACGCCTTTATATACAATCCAGGGCCCACTCCATAGCTGGGTTTGGGAGCAACTCTGTACCTTCCATAAATAAGCGTGGCCATGTTTTTTGATCCCCAACCCTTTATAAATATGCACAGGTCGGACCCTATCCATATTTACTAGTTAATCTTTTAACCCTTTGATATTTCTTTCGGAACAAAAATTAAAGTACTTCTGCTCATAATTTTTTATTTTTATTATAGTACTTCCGCGCATAATTTTTTATTTTTTGCACCAAATTAAACTATAAATAGAGATCTTTAATTCGATACAAAAAAATTAAAAAATGCCATACTTCAGTATTTTACATTTTTGGCTTGTTGAGTTATTTTGCAATATCTATCTAATTATAAAATAAAGTACTTCCGCGCATAATTTTTTATGTTTGTTGCACCAACTTAAACTACATATAGATATCTTTAATTCGATACAAAAAAATTTGAAAAATTATATACTTGAGGATTTTATATTTTTGTCTTGTTCGCTTATTCAGTTGCTTTTGCAATATCTTTCAGATAAAAAATAAAGTGTTTCCGTGCATTATTGTTTCTTTCTTTTTGGACCAAATTAAACTACTAATAGAGATCTTTATTCGATGCGAAAAATATTTGTCCGAAAAAATGCACGTTTTTTTAGTTATGGAATATGCATTAAGGGAAAATAAGTCTTTTGACAGCATTTTACATCATCCACCCAAACTTAATCCCCCTTATTACAAAATCTTTCAAACCAAAGACTAATTTATCCACTTTTTATAAACATCACATCATTGTGGGCCCATGCTCCATAACTAATACCTCCTATACTACAACAAAATGGGGATTTAGGGGCACTTTTTAAAGGGCACTTCTTTTAAATTGCCCTATCAAGTTACTAATGAGGCACTACCTTCTTAAGTGCCCCATTTGATTGTACCTAATGCGGCACTTGATCTCAATCCAAATTTTACATATTTAATTTATTTTTTATAATTTTGATGAGGCAGTTGCTGGTGCCTCTAAAAACTGGGTCTAATGGGGCAGTTTCTTAGAGGCATAATACTACGTCGTTTTGCTATCTATTTTGTTCACTTCCTTTTTTCTTTAGCGGAACTTGTTTCTTTAGCGGCACTTGACTAGACCTGATTTAATTATCAATTTAAAATATTTAATTAAGAAAATTGAATTGATAGGTCAAAATTGATTTTTTGTAATTACATAATATGTATAAAATTTTGATTATATTATGCTCTAGCCACACAATCGCGACACAATTATGACGATCCACACCGTTCACTTTGTTTGACTTGCTATTTTAATCACTCTCGCCAAATTTGAAGTCTATCGGGTATTGAAAGCCCTATCATCGGGACGTTGATTCATTATCAACCGACAATTTGTCTCCTTCGATCAAGTACGTAATGATAATTAAATCACTTCATTTTTTGCATGGAGGATATAATCACTCCTACTTAAAATCTAGACGGTTCTGATTCGAAAAAAACTGCTCTAATGGCCGTCGAGTCATGTATTATAGGACATTATTGCTCTTAAATGAACCAAATGTGATCCGATCAGATGGTTGCCGACATTTGATCGCCACCGTTTTTGGGAAAAATGATAGAATTGATAAGATATGAAATCGTAACGGTTTAGATCGAACATTCGAGAAATCGAGTTTGCACCTGCCTTTCAATCCTATACATCGATCTTACTTGGTTCTGAACCAAGCTATTATGCTATAAGATAATTTACGCTAGGCACACGATCGCAACACAATTATGACGATCCAAACCGTTCACTTTGTTTGTCTTGCTATTTTAATCTCTCTCGCCAAATTTGAAGTCTATCGAGTATTGAAAGCCCTTTCATCGCGACGTTGATTCATTATAAACCAAAAATTTGTCTCATTCGATCAAGTACGTAATGATAATTAATTTACTTCATTTTTTGCATGGAGGATATAATCACTCCGACGTAAAACGTAGACGGTTTCGATTCAAAGAAAAATACTCTGACGACCCTCGAGTAATACAATTTTACGGCAATTTTACCGTTGGGTGCATAGGCATATAGTGTGACAATGAGTTTTTCAAAAAAAAAAAAAAACTTTTCACTGAAAATGAAAATATTCCCCCAAAATTTTTCACGGTTAAATTTCCCGCAAAAATTTTCAATGAAAATTAAAATATCCCCCAAGGCCTCCTCCCCCAAAATTGAATACGTCTCTTTCTTCACGGCTCTCTCTCTCCGTTGCTCACTCCTCCATGGTCGGCGGTGTACAGCGCGCGCTACCACCCTTCTTCCCAAGCACCGCACGCCACCACCGTTCGCCGCCCTCGTGTTCATATATAGGTAAGAGAATACAATCTTATTCTAGGGTTTACTTTGATTTGTTTGGTGGAGTTTGGAGTTTATAATTCAAGGAACTCGAATTAGTTTTAGGGCTTATTTGTAGATTTAGTTTTTGCGTAGATTTGTTAGAAATTATAGCCATCGTAGTCATTCTCCTTTGAACATGTTCTATAAACCTTCTTCAAGCTATATTTGAAGCTCTATTGTATCTGGGGTTTTCAATTTGTCTTTTATTTCCTAAAATTCGAAAAGAAACATAACCTTGATGAATTTGGGTTCGCTACTACATGGTCATTTTTTGGGTGAGTTTTTTTTTTTCATGATTGAAAATCAATTATACTCGATTTTTGGTTGAGTAGCCTTAAACTTGAATTACTATGTCCTTAAACACAAAAAGAAAAGAAAGATATGTTTTTCAGGTTTTCTTTCTTTTTTCACCTGTTTCAAGCTATCTCCTTTCACATTTTTTTTCAATTTTTTTGTTGTTGCAGGGGAGCAAAAAATAAGGATTGGAATTGATTGACTGATTGATTTGTGATATGTAGAGCTGTTGGAGCTGTTGGGGTTCGATTCCATCAATTTCTCTTTTATGTATAAAGATATATATGCATTTATATGTGTGTTTTTTATTCTTTCTCTTTCAGGTCTGCAGTTGAAGCTCACTCAGAGTGATCGATCTATCTGTACTCTCAATTACTTCCCATTTCCCTGTGAATTGTGATCTCGGTAATTTATATCCAGGTAATCGTCTAATTCCTAAGAAATTTCATTCATCCTGGGTGTCTTCCACTCCTTCACAGTACTATGTTCCCTTCTCCTTCCCTGTTTGCTGAGGAATCAAGCCCTACATGAGTCGTTCGCAGAAGGCTTCACCAGGTTCGAGTTGATCTTTTCCTTAATGTTTCCCCCAATAATAGGACTAGGGTTAATATTTGTCCAATAGCTTGTGATATTGTTTTACTTGTAGCCTTGTGGTTAAATATTGGCGTTGTATAGATTCTGAAAAGGTATTCAATAGACAACTGGTGGTGCCGAGAATTTGAACCGAGGTGTGCTCGACTTTCCCTTGTGATAGGTATCAATCTTTTCAGATTTGCGCGAATTCGTTGTTTGGAGTGTTGATAAACTTGGTTGAGATTTCTTTTTTGATTTGTGTAAGAAGAATGGGGCTTTTATTATGATTCAACACTTCATTCTAAACTGTTGGCAATGACGCTCAAAGGTCTATCTACACAAGGATTTGGTAATGGGCCAATTTAGATTTTCTTCATATGATATGTTAGATTGGGCACATGCTCTTCTTGACAGTTAATGTAAATATTGTGTCTAACTAATTTGATTTTTTTGACATAGACACCCACTTTGTCGTCAAATTAGCACACACATCACCACATTGGAAGTGTCTTAGATGCACTTATCACATATTTGTATTAGGACTTAGCTAGGGGTTATTAGCCAAATAATTTGTTGATTGACATCTAATGTGATGCTAATATTTGCCTATGTTTGTACTTGCCATATTTGATCATGCACAAACATTCCCCTGCTGAACGTAGATGAAGGAAAAGACTAGTGAAAAGTTGTAGGAAAGTACATCTACATATTCTCTCAGCTTTGTTCTAATACGTGAAAAGCAAGTTATTAACAAAAACAAGATATAACATTCTGCATATACGTCAGTATATACTTTACTGTGATTCTTCATTTTGTTGTTCGCTTTTTCTTATATACGTTTATAGTTACTCTAGCAGCTTCATAGAGCTGAATTTTATGAAATAAGTATTACATGCTGATATAGTGTTGGGATTCTTACTTGAAGTGCTGAATATAGGTTTATATTTACTGAAACTACATCTCTAAGTGTTGGCTTTTTTTCTTTATGATGGAAAATGACGATTACATGCTAATCTGGTGCTAAAATTCTTACTTGGAGTGCTCAAATATACATATATCATAGTTTTTTAGCGCTGAATATTCTCCATATGCTTGACAAAATGAGATTCCTCAACATCTATTTCCCAACAAGGACCTATTATGGTATCCATTTTCATGATTATGATAATTCTATGTTTCAAGGAGTGCTGAAATATACGTTTATAGTTACTCTAACAGCTTCATAGAGCTGAATTTTCTGAAATAACTATTACATGCTGATATAGTGTTGGGATTCTTACTTGAAGTGCTGAATATAGGTTTATATTTACTGAAATTGCATCTCTAAGTGCTGGCTTTTTTTCTTTAGATGGAAAATGAGGATTACATGCTAATCCAGTGCTAAAATTTTTACTTGGAGTGCTCAAATATACATATATCATTGTTTCTGAGCGCTGAATATTCTGCATATGCTTGACAAAATGAGTATTAGATGCTAATGTAATGTTGGAATTCTTACTTCAAGTGCAGAATATTGGTTTATACTTGCTGAAACTGACGTCTCTAAGTGCTGAATTTTGTTTGTTTATGCTAGAAAATGGAACCCAAGTTTCAGTGAATCCTAGTGACTCAAATGCATGTGCAAGTGCTTATCAAATCATGACTTATATTGCAAAATTCAATATGACGATTTATTATTGATTGATTCTAGGTGGGGGATTATGTTTATTTCAAGAGCGTAGCCAACCCAACAACTATTGTAGGTAAAGGGCAAATCGCTAGTATGGATCCATGTACAGAGTTAGGCGGAGTAGAACTCGGAGCTAATTGGTGCGAGATTCATGTTCAACTCCCAATCCACTGGGACGAACTTTTGAGCAGGCCTTATGGAGGTCTTAAGACTGTTGGCGATGCCATTGGTACACCAATAGCGTGGCTTGTTTCTTTGGTACGTTTAATGCCCAATATTGTCTTGTTTTTACTTTATTTTAAAATAGAGTAGACTTAAAAACCGCGTATGTGGTTTTGTTTGGATCAGGTAATCAAAGATGATGATGGTTGCTTTGTTGAATGATGAGATTAGTTGGAAGATGCATGGTAGAGAGAGTTATGCCACATGGATGCTGAACTTATAACTTTTGTTATGTTTTTATTGGTAGTTGTTTTTGTATACCATGGCATCTTGAATGGTATTGTTTTAGATTTTTGATGAAAACTTTAATGTTCTTAACAGATTTCTATGAAGTTTTTTTTTTTTTTTTTGGTTTTGGATCCTTAAGAAGTTTGTTGACTCTCTTTGGTGAAGTTAATGACTATGGCTTATTTTGTTTTGGACATTGTTGGGATACATATTGCAAGGAATTTAGAGTTTCTTTTATTGTGAATTGTGATTGCTTGAATATACTGCATTCAAAAAATGCCCTGAAAGGTGTTGTGAACATTTTAGAAGGCAGTCAAAAGTGCAGCAAAAACGTTCCTCTTGACCTCACAGATTGTGGTTTATGCGGCACTTTAGAATGCCTTAATAGCTCATTAAAAAAATGAATTTCGAATTTCTGTGGCAGCATTGGAAAATGCCTCGATAAGTAGTATATGCGGCACCTAGAAGTGTAGCAATAGAAGTTTCTTGAGGCTCTTTAAAGTGCCTCATTCGAATGCCTTAATAAGTATTTTAGGCGGCATCTAAAAGTGCAGCGTGAAAGAGTTATTGAGGCTCCTTAAAGTGCCTCATAACAAGTGCCGCGTTACCCCTATAGCTGCATCGATACAAGCGGCACTAAGGGGTAGTGCCTCAACAGCTAAAACGCCCCAACAGGTCCCCTATGGAGGCAGTTTTGAATGCCCCATAAAGCCTTTTTTGTTGTAGTATATTTTATTCACGATCACTATTTAATTCTCTCAAAACTAATTCAACATCCAATCAAGCTGTAAGGGTTTGGACACCCTTATCCGGATGGGGACTACTTCGCCAAAATCACTACCCTCCGAGGGTGTTGTCTCTCCTTCCATTTTAAAGTTTTCCCCCTGTCTTAGTGATGACTCTTCTCCCTCGATCTCAAATCTAATGGTTTTGGGAAAGTGTTTGGTACAGGAAAACTTTCCCATAAAATCACCAAGAAAATGCATCGAATGGGTGAAATCAACCACAAAATCACCCAAAAAATACATCCAACGGGTGGATTTCACCCGTTAGATGCATTTTCTGGGTGATTTTGTGGGAAAGTTTTCTTGTATTGTATTGCTTATCAAAAAAAAAGTTTTCTTGTATTGTACCAGACCTCACCTCAATGGTTTTCGTAGATTTTTCACGTGTCTCTCTCTCCCTCTCTCTCTCTACATGTGCTCTACCCTCGTTTTTTTCTCCCTGGGATATTTGTCCTTCATCACCAAGGAGTTGCTAGGTCTCTAATAGCGGTGGCGGTTCATCAATCGCGTAGGGTGCATGGTGCACTGTTGCTACTCATGGACTATGGATTTTCTTGTATTTTTTTTCTTGTCTTTTTTTATTTTATTTTGTTTTGTTTTAAGTATGAGATTCCACGTTTTTTTTTTTTTTTTGTCCTAACTAATTTGTATTAGGTAACTCTTTGGAGTTTCTACTCGTCATCATGTATTTGCACTATTGCCGAACTTATTTCCAATTTGCCAATTCGTATTATGAGAGTTTTAGGCTTGTATCTAGATCATAGACATTAGTCTCCTACCTTGATTTCCTATTTTCTGTTGCTAAAATTATTCAAAAATGCTAAGGACACACCATTCCACTACACTAGTCTGCGTGACACTGCATCATTGCTGCATCACAAAGCCATTCCTCTGTTCTATCCCCCATCTCTTTTTCTCTGTCTCTATCCTCTGTCTCTCTCTCTCTGCATCCATCCTCTCTCTCAAGTTGTAACTGATTGAAAATATGTTTTTTTTCTCAAAAATTAAGTTTGCCCAAGTGCAACACAGGCTCATTACATATAAATAGATACAATCGCCACTTGAATGCTTTAAATATACAAGGATGCTATCAGTGGTGGATCAACCACAGGCAAAAGGGGTCACGTGACCCCCTGAAATTCCAGAAACTAGTTTTTTTTTTTTGGGGGGTTTATAAAAAAAACCAAGCAGTTCAACAATCTTAAAATAAATTTTCAATTTGTCTTATAAAAAATCAACTCAATCGGATAGTTATAAGTACTTGATCGGACCTTTTCATTTTTCATTCAAAATTTAGAATCATAAGTATTTGAATGAATTTTAAGAAAAAGTTTGATAATTGTGTACCTGATATCCTAATGATCTGAATAGTAGCTATTGTAGGGCTTGTTGAGAAGAACATTTATTTAAAAAATTACCTTGATCGGACATTGATAGGTATCAAAACCAATCGACAAAATATCTTAGGGTCTTAAATTTTTGAATGGAAAATTAAAATGTTCGATCAAGTACCTATAATTATTCAGTTGAGCTGGTTTTTTACAAGACCAATCAAAAAAATATTTTGAGGTTATCCAACTGCTCGAATTTTTTACAAGACTAATTAAAAAATTGAAAGGTTCGATACTTATTATAACTGCATTGGAATATTGGATATTTGGAAAAATTTGTAGATGATTATAAACAAAAAAGTTGTTGAAAGAGATGAACCTTTTTGCTTGAAGAATATCTAAACATTTTATCTTCTTGTTATATTGTCAAATTTGAGTGTGGAGTTTTTTGTTTCAAAGTTATGCTTGAAAAGTGACCCCCCCTGTAAAGGATTTTTGGATTTGCCACTGCATGCTGTAGCACAACGTTTTTCAGGTAATTCAAGATGTGTTCGTATCAACTTATGTACACTGCCAATAATTCTTAGCACACAATTCCAACACCCACTAGTGAGAGTCAGATTAAAGCCGGCCGACCAAATTAAGCCCCATACGGACTTTACACCCTGTTTGAGAGTATCTACGAAGATTAAAGCCGGCCGACCAAACTAATCCGTGCACGTAAGCTCAATCCGTTGGAGAGTATCTACGAAGTCTACTACATTATATGGACCTAATATACATTGAATGACTCATATCTATATTACAACGGTTTTGTCTCAGTCGTGTTTTTTATCCCAGCCATCGTATTACATTTTATCTCTCTCCATGCCAAGTCATTCCTCTCCCTCTCTCTCTATCCTTTTCCTCCATCAAACCACATTCTCTCTCTCCCATTTTTCGAAATTCAATCACATTCTCTCTCACTACCTCCTCCTCCTTCCCCCTCTCTAAAATTTGAAGGACCATAAAAAATGGGCACGGGCACGTGCGTAAAGGCACGGCATGCACTAGTCCACTTAAAAAGCTAAACATTTAAGTGGTGAGACATCTAATTGTATATTAAAGTTTAAATCTTTTTTTGTTAATCCAATACGGGACTCAATCTTTCACATATGTTCTCAACAATTTCTCCCTCATGTGTGAACCATGCATTGGGCCTAGGTCGCCCTCGATTTGATCAACTTGACTCCTCTTTAATTCTTGATCTATCTCTCCAACACTGTGTCCAAATCAAGGCTTATCTGCATGCACTCTATCAAGAGCCGCACTAGGAATTTTCTTGCTCCATCGAGAATTACAATGGATTTTAATTTCCTGCTCCTCCGAGAGTTTTCATACCCATAATTACTGATGCTTCTAGGAGAGTCTGCCCATGGATCCTCAGCCATCGACTCTAATACCACTTGTTAAGAGTCTGATCTGGCAGAGGTGCTGCCCTTGTGCACATAAGCCCAATCCGTTGGGGAGTATCCACGGAGTCCACCACATCACATGCACACAATATAGATTGAATGATTCATATTCACTTAAAAGGCTAAGCTTTATAAGTGGTGAACCGCCTAATTGTATATTAAGGTCTAACTCTTTTTCTGTTTATCCGATGTGGGATTCAATCTTTCATACATATTCTCAACATGCTGCCCGAGCGCAAATCTCGGAAGTCTAATAGTGTTTTAGACGGTCTAGATTTTGAATACACTCTTACAGGTAAAATTTTATTCAAAATTCGGACCATTCAAAAGTATTTTAGAAGGCCAAGATACGCGACGGATACTGTCACGTGATACCCATGCACCCAAGTTTTTCACCATGTGCTTAAGTAAAGGAGAAGAAAAATTGCAAAATGTTGCCACCTCATCATCTGAGAATTAAATTGAACTCAACTCCTTTACGTTTTAATCCTAAGGAGAGATCTCTAAAACTTCATTTACAAATAGGGGCATCAGTTCTTGGTTTTAGATCATTCAGGAATCCAGAGATTGAAGCAATTTTAAAAGCGTGAAAAGGTGGTAGTAGTAATAAACATTACAATGGCATCATGTTGGACTTGAGGATCAACTCCTATCTTGATTGTTCCTCATCAAATTATCCTTACAATATATCTCGTGCTTTGTTGCTCTTCAAATTAATGCATTAACTACGCATGTGGCGCATCTCATTCCTCTCAAAGCTTAAACGTATGGAGAGGGGAGACGGGCAATATGTGAAGGAGGGGCGGGGCTAAATAATTTGATGATATATATAATTTTTTCAATGTAATAGTAAGTTTTTTTCAAATTGTAGCAGGGGCGATAGCCCTTACTAGCCACCCCCTGCCTCCATCCTTGGCACCGAATATTTGGTGATGAAAATTCACATGCCGACAGTTCTACAAAACTAACATATTAACCCCTTCTTTTCCTGCTATATCACTTTACTGGCGTTACATAAAGTTTAATGAGATTTTCAATAATATTACCCTCATACTCTTTGTTTTGAAGCTACTTTTTAATCATTTATGATGGTTAGGTGCTGAAAACTGGCGTACTTCTTTCTTTGACTTTTCATAAAGACCAAATAATTTGGGACCGTCCTAAAATAAAATATGAAGCAAAAACAAAATACGAGAAAATGAGTCTTTGTGACACAATCTTACTATATTCAACTCAATAAAGGGTTTCATTGAATATTGAATGAAACACCAAACGGGTTAGGCCCAAAAAACCAAATGGGCCAAGCCCGAAAATTACAAAGGGCTGAGCCCAGAACACAAATGTTCTGAATCTTACCAGATTCAGGACACAAGTAACATAAATTTGCAGCATAATCACATAGTACTAATATAACGAGTACGCCAATACAGTACAAACAAAAAAAGAGGTGGTGTAATATAGCACTTCTGGAGAAAGAGTTAACTCACAGCAGCATGAGCGTCAATTAAGAAGATCAAACATTGGGCTCGTTGCTCAGAACTGCATTTGGAAATGATTTCCCTAAACATTTTCCAGGCCTTCAATTGATTTATAAGATTTCACAGAATAGCCTTGAATAGATTTATGAGATTAATCACCCAGAAAAAAACCAACCCAACACGCATTGTCACAGCGGCCCACACTCTGGTTATGCACAACTTCCGTATCCGTTTGATCACCTACTACGTAATGAATATCCAGTGCCTTTCGCCCACAATTATTTATTGCATTCACGTACGTATCTTTTGCGGCTTCTAAGCACGTGTTTTATCATCTGAATTAATCATACACAAACTCACCATTATAAAAAGGAAAAATACTTTATCTGTCTGTCTCATGTATATTTTCTGTCCTTTCTTTAACATTAAAATTAACATCTCTTTTCCGATGAGAAATTAGTAAAGCACTTTCGCGCAGTTTTGTTTGGGAGTCTTTGTAGTGCACCAATGCAAGATAGGATTGTAGTGAGCTACGGAGAGGCTCTTCGAGATAGAATCATTTAGATCCGCATTGTTCACTTTATAGCATTCGTTGATTACCTCATTGGTTCCAAAATTAAGTTAATCAGATTTCCATAACTGACGACATATGATGTTACAAAATTGATTGTTAGTATGATTTAGATAATGAGTTGGAGAACAAATCCCTCTCAATCATGTTGTTTATGGATTTTGAGCCTGATCTTGATGTGATACAACTCAATTACTCCTACGGCATCATCATGCAATTGCGACGGATGAAAAATAGGAGCAAAGTCTAAATAACATAAACTACAGGTATTAAAATTGAATGACTTTTGTAACTGGTCTTTTACTCTTTGTCCGAACAAGAAATTCGTGGGATGAAAGAATCCAAGGGGTCGATACAAATGAAAAGAAACAAAAATGGGTCTTCAGCATCAATATCAGCCTTAACAAATTTTACACCAAATTTAACCTCAAAAACACTTTTTACACTTTAGAAAGTCACTTTTGGTTCTTAAGTTGAAATATTCAGACTCTTTGGTTCTTAAGGAAAGGATGTTAAAAAGGGTTCAATCTTTGTCTTTTTTTTTTCTTTTTTTTTTTCGTCATTCCTAATCTATTACATGGGGGAGGGGGGGAATGAGACTCGATCCCGAGATACAGTGTGAGGCATCCAAGAGCTCTACCGCATGAGCTAGCCACCACTTGCAATTCAATCTTTGTCTAAAAGCTATTTTCTTATGGGGGAAGATGTCTGTTGATTGGCTCAGTTCTCTTTCGCATTATGGTGTATTGGTCCTCTGTTTCATTATCCCTCAGAAAATGATGAGGGAAATTGAAGGGATTTTAAATGCATTTTTGTGGAAGGGTGTGGAATTGGAATCTGGAGGGGTAAAGGTTTCTTGGTCTTCTGTTCGTGTCCCCAAGTCTGAGGGTGGTTTGAGATTTAAAAGGCTCACAAAATGGAATAGAGCTTCCATGTTGAAACACCTTTGGGCTTTGTACAAGAAAGAGGATATTCTTTGGGCAAAATTGGTGCATTCTTATTTTATTAAATCTCAGTGACTGTGGTACATGCATCTCCTTACTGACTCTTCATGGAAATTGAGGAAGATTTTTGGTCTCTCATCCTTGAAGTTTGCATTTGTATTGCAATTACCCTCGTTTATTAGTTGACTGTAACCATTAAGTTCACTAATAAATTCATCTGTAAAAATATATGAAATAAATAATTTAACCCTGAATAAAAATATATTAAGGTGCTTCATATTTTTCTTTCATCTGTTTTGGCATCAACTTTTGGTGTAGTCATTAAATAATCTTACATTCTTTAATGATCTTAGTAGTCATTTATTAATTATTTCATAAAATCTATATATTTGCAGAAATAAATCTTTGCATTCTTGCTCATATAGATCGAGAATTTATCTATAGCATGTTTATTTTTTAACGTTGATGAAGTATAATTTTGTATAAACACTAGTATATTTTAACTAAAAAAATTAGTTGGAGAACCACCAATTGTTTTTACTCATATACTAATCCTATATACTTCCTCCGTCTCTTTTTAAGTGTGTTGTTTCGTAATTAATCCAACTTATTAAAAAGAAATCATCATTACACATTTCACATTAACTTTTACCTCCACTTTACACCTTTCACATCAACTTTTACTTCCACTTCCAAAATTATCCTGTACTTTTACCCAGTAATTATACAAACATTTACCCATTAACTTTTCAAAATACACACTTATTGAGGAACAACCCAGAATGAAAATGTCGACAATAAAAAATACACGGAGAGATTAGGAAATTACGTCTATGAATTTTTACCCCTATTATTAGGTGGCTTCCTATGTTTACAGCTTTTCTTGTATTGACTCTTCTATTAACGGTGAAGGTGTTTGGATCAAGAAATTTGCTAACAAATTAAATTACTTGTATATTAGGACGGAAAAAAAAATATTAGAGTTAAATCGAAAGCAATTTTGTTCAAACTACATCTTAATATTTTCTTTTTATGGACAACAACAAAACGTTATTAAGGGTATATTTGCCATTATAGCAGTTTTAGGAATGAATTTTCTAGTTAACCTAACAGTCAACTAATCGATCAGGGAAATTGAAATGCTAATGCAAATCTCAAGGAGAGTCATTTCTCATACCCGGAGAACTTTTTTGTACATAATGCAAAACTCAGGAGTGGTGTAGTCAAATTTACCCAAATGAGAATTCCAACTTTACCCCCATATTCTTTGTTTTAATGTTACTTCTAGTCATTTACGAGGGTTAGGTTGTGATAATTTACGTACTTCTTTCTTTACTTCTCGTGGAGAGCAAACGATTTGGGACAATGTCCAACAAAAGAATATCAAAGAAAAAGAAGGGGAGCGAGGCAGTATTGATAACACAATCTTATTAGATTCACGACACCGGTACCATAAATTTTTAGCTAAACCACAAGTAGAAACACAGTACGCATACCGTCCAAAAGCAAAAAAGTGAACACTTCCCGAGCATGAAACTCACGGCATGATCATAACACGGGACTCGTTCTCGCAAACTGGATTTGGTGTTGAGTCCGTATCTCTGGGGGACTGGACTGTCAATTCACTGGCCCTATCTCTGGGCGACTGGACTGTCCCTTCACTAGTGGCCCTATTTCGCTTTGCACGCTTTCTAACCATGCGTGCAAGCCAAGTACTTACACAGAAAAACAACATCATCCCCAAACCTCCGGGCAAACCAAGTAGCAAAAATCCCAGCACAAAAAATAGTGTCGCTTTATAAAAGGACGATGGTTTGCGGAAAAATGATATCGCAATGGCCCACAGTATAACAGTACCCAAAATGGTAGGGGTTACGTAGTTACTAACCTCTGTGGGCGAGACAACAATGACTGAAAATGTATAAGTGACCGCCAAGGTCATGATCGTCAACCACGAGATCCCAGCTCCAATAAACCCAAATGCCTTTTTTTTCGCTGGCAAAACAACAATGAGCTCTAAGATTGTGGTCAAAGACAGAAGGAATCCTACTGTGTTGAACCACATGAAGTACACAAACGCATATGGATGGTGAGTAGCAGTAATAGCTTTCCCGGCTACATGGTGGGGTAAAGGATCTCTTGAACTAGAAGTGTCTTGCCAAACACCACCCGGAGGGTTCACTCCAGCTTGGAATGCTATTGTTGCAAACAGCGATGATACAATCATCAATGTCTCCTTTTTTTCAAATGGGAAAAAAAGTTTGGCAGATCTTTTAGCACTATTTTTACGTAGGATGCCTCTGATACGATGATCCATGCTATTCGGATCTTCACTCTCTGCTACTCGGGAATAAATATCCAGCGCCGTCCACCCACTTTCACTTCTTGCATTCACATCTATTTTAGTGTTTCTTAGCACATGTTCCACAATCTGAAATATGTAAAGGGTCTGCTTAACATATGCCTTTAGAGCAAATGATTATAATGGATTAGCTCATTCCATAGACTTCATTTGTATGGGAAATGCAAATGTATATTATCTTTGAAAAGTGGAGATAAACTTATTTATGGATATGACAAACTATGAGGGGTCTTATAACGTGCGATCATAGTTTTAAATCTCGGTATCGGTCGCGATATCGGTGTATCGGTATCGGGACGTATCGGCAATACGTCGCGGGAATCGACTGTCTAGGCCATGAATTTTTTTAAATCATTAACAATATGTATAAAACTTGATGGTACATTGTTTTTTTCTTTCATTAGCTTAATTAATCATATTTTAACCAATCTTAGCACATATAAAACTAATGGAACAAGTTTTTTACATAATTAATAGCTTAATTTGTCTACGTGTAGGTGTAAAGTTGCTTTGATAGTACTTGATTGTGTAGAACAAACATACACTGAATAATTTTTCCACCCCCAGCATTCACAGACTTGCGTGTATTCCCAAGAAGAAAACGTGTTACAATTTTCACCGTGCAATTTGCCTCTCCTTTTTCTTTTCTTGTGCAGAACAGCCAAGTCTTTAACTTCCATCTCTCTCTCTCTCTCTCTGTGGAGAAATTTCAACACCATTTCACCTTTACCAGAGCTCGAAAAATTCCCATCTGGCTCTCTCAAAAAATTCCTCCTCCTCTCTCTCTCTCTCTCTCTCTCTCTCTCTATGAAGACAACAGTGAAGCCTCTCAAAGATAGCTGTTGGACCAGAGCTTGGAAATGGTTCCTCAAAAGATTTCTTCAAACCCACTCGGAAATGCTTCTCTTTTGAAGAAATCTTTGGCACCACCAATGGATTTTGCTCAAGTTTCATAAAAAAGCTTGAAACTTCCACAGATTTTCTCTCTGTTTGCTGCTCTGTTTTTTCTGGGTTTTTTTTTTTCCGTCTCGGCTGAGACACCGAGACGTATCGGGTATCGGCCGAGACAGGGTGCGATTTTTCCCCACACTGCTATATCGGCCTGTATCCGTAACGGACCCTCAAAATACCGGTACGTATCGGCCGATATTCAAATCCTTGTGTGCAATCATTGCAATAATCTGAATTCATCTTGTAGGACCAGCAAAATAATGTATTTACACAAAAAATCAGCTTAATTGGACATCGATAGCTTTTTGGTTTAAAAAACGGACGGTCATGGACATTTTAACTTAAAAACTATGGACGGATTCCTTTCTTTTGGTACTCTAATTTGAATTTAGGTAACATTTTGGAATTTCTACTCGTCATCTGGAATTTGTACTATTGCCGAGCTTATTTCCAATTTGCTTCCAATTCGTATTATATATGAGCATTGTTATTAAAATCTTACGATAAATGATATACAGGGACGGATCCAAGGGAGGCATGCGGGGGCCACGTGCCCCCGCTGACCCCCACTTGTCAACGTAAAAAAAAAAAATTCTGGGAATAAGTTTCGTATATGTATTTTTTGTGTCGGGTTTAGTAACATAACCAGCATGTTGTTGGTGGTAAGTTGCGTTACCTCCAAGAGGTCGTGAGTTCGACTCTTCTTGCTTCCTTTTTAAGCTACAAAAGTTGAAATGTTATCAAATAAGAGTGATTGTTGAGGTTTGAACCGTGGACCTTTGATTCCAAAACTAATTGCCTTCCCTCTTTACCACTAGACCAACAACAATTTTTGTATAACAATTTGGTAGTTTTATTATATATTTTGAACCTATAATGGCAATAACAATTCCCCTAATATTTTTTTTCCTGAATTTTAATTTTCTTCCTTCTTTTTAAGAAAATGATACAAAATCATGAAAAAATTGTTTAACTTAGATATTTTTTAATTTTAGAGATCTTTTACAATGGTCCCTAGCCTTCAATAATTTCTTATTTGATATGAAGTTTAGAATCAATCTTACACGATTTCTTGTCCCTGACAAAATCGTTGACTAGGAAAAAAATTACACTATTATAATTAATAAAATGCCCCCACTAGATTGGATTTCTGGATCCGTCCCTGATGACATGTTTTACACGATTCGTATTAGATCTCCTTAGAAAAACGATATGCATCCCATCCTGTATTCTTTTTGTATAGAAATCCTACGATTTGATGGCGCGCGCGCACACACATATTTTCCGATTCATTACGTACTAAGATTACTCAATGGAGGAAATTCAAAACTTTCGAGAGTTTTAGGCTTGTATCTAGATCATAGTCATAGACATTAGTCTCCTACCTTGATTTCCTATGTTATGTTGCTAAAACTATTCCTATTCGTTACTACTATCTTTGTATTTTAGATTAGAATCCTCACACAAATCGTTGGCTGGGCTCTTTAATTATATTCCAATGATAAAAAGAAATGCATAAAAAGAAAGTTTGAATATGGACTGACCTCATATTGATTGCCGAAAACAGCCAGATGCAATATGTTGTTGCCATTGGTATCAGTAGAAGCGACGAAGTCTGGATCTTCAAACTTAATTAGCAACTCGTTCAGACACTGAAGTTGATTATAGTTTACACACAAGTGCAAAATGGTGTAACCTTGATCCACCCTAACTTGAGCTGCTTGGGGTCTGGTTCGAAGCAACACTTTCAATACTTCAACCTTGCCTTTCATGGCAGCGATATGGAGAGGGTTATTACCTTCTCGATTACGAGCCATGCACATTCCAGGGCTAACAGTCACTAAATGTTTTACGATCTCTAAGTGCCCCTTAGAGGATGCTATGTGAAGGGCCGTGCCAAGTTCCGTATCAAGAACTTCAGCAAGTTCTGGTTTGGTTCGCAGAAGTTCGAGAACAAATTCTCGTTGCCCTGTTGATATAGCCACGTGAAGAGGATTTTTCCCATTGAAACCTCCCACCAAAACTTTATCCAAAATGTATTCATCCTTTGCAATTATTTCCTTTAGGGAGCCAACATCCCCTCTCAGTGCTGCATCACAAAGCCATTCCTCCGTTCTATCGCCCCACCTTTTCACTGTCTCTATCCTCTGTCTCTCTTTTTCTCTCTCTATCTCTCCTTCGATGTTCATTCTCTCCCTCTCTCAAGTTATAACTGATTGAGCATATCAGAAATTAAATTTGCACAATGCGAGAAGGGCACATTACATATAAATAGATTCACCTGTTGAATGCTTTAACTGTTCCAGTACCATTTTGACTTAAGAATTTTTTGGTTTTGTCTTTTTTTCTTTTTTTCTTTTTTGGCGCTTATTAGTTTTCCGTCAAACTCTTGATGATTATGGGTTCATCTCATTGAGACTAATTAGAATTGAGTAAACTTATGACTTTTACCCAAATATTTTGAAATATATATATCCAGAAAAAAATATGAAAAGCCAACTTAAGCCGACTTAAACTACCTTTTCTTAGATATTTTTCAAAATATTTAGGTAAAAGTCATAATTTTACACCATTTCAATTCCTCTAAGAACCTTATAATTATCAAAAGTTTAACACAAAACTAACAAATTCAAAAAATAAATAAATAAATAAAGACAACCAAAAAAATTCACTTGAACGACCTATGATACTGTAAAGGCATCTTCTTTATTTGGATTTGACTATGAAGCCGGCCCAACTATTCACGTGGAAGTACGAAAGTATTTCCTTATTCATTTCATTCGTGGGAAGGGACAAATCAATCTACTATAGGTGGAAGAAAGAACGAATGAAATGAATAAGAAGTTTTTTCCCCTCTAGTTTTTCCTAGTAAAGGCATCTTCTTTATTTGGATTTGACTATGAAGCCGGCCCAACTATTCACGTGGAAGTACGAAAGTATTTCCTTATTCATTTCATTCGTGGGAAGGGACAAATCAATCTACTATAGGTGGAAGAAAGAACGAATGAAATGAATAAGAAGTTTTTTCCCCTCTAGTTTTTCCTAGTAAAGGCATCTTCTTTATTTGGATTTGACTATGAAGCCGGCCCAACTATTCACGTGGAAGTACGAAAGTATTTCCTTATTCATTTCATTCGTGGGAAGGGACAAATCAATCTACTATAGGTGGAAGAAAGAACGAATGAAATGAATAAGAAGTTTTTTCCCCTCTAGTTTTTCCTAGTAAAGGCATCTTCTTTATTTGGATTTGACTATGAAGCCGGCCCAACTATTCACATGAATAAGAAGTTTTTTTTTGTGGTTCAGATGAAGGGGGGGGGGGGGGGGGGGGGGGCTAGGCTAGCTGTTTTCGCTGGGTTAGTCCAGAAGTGTCTATGTGCTTTCGGCAAGCATTATTGTTTGGCATGGCAAGACTTGACAATTCCAAAGATGGGCCCAATGTTCAAATTTTCCAAGTGTGATGATGTCATGGCAATGATCTCATGGTGCTAGGCTAGCGGGCTAGGTTTTTATTTTTTATTTTTGGTAGTGCGGAAATGTTACTTACGGGCTAGTGTGCCAATTAATAAAATTAAGATTTGATAAATTAAAGTGAGAAAGAAGTTTGATAAAATCTAGATTTTCAACAGTTAAAGTTTGATAAAAAAAAATCTAAGATTCTTCAGATTTTATCAAACTTCTTCCTCACTTGATAAAATCAATTGTTAATTTTATCAAATCTTAATTTTATCAAGATTTTAACAATTGAAAAACTAAGCCTACATATGAATGACAAATCAATAAATCACAAAAATATGCTGCAAAATTAGTAAATTTAAAAAAAAATTGAATAAAGAAAAACCGGATTAAAAAAATCGGTTTATACTTTTTCAGTTTTTTGTCAAAGGAGGCCTAAATTATTGGAAGCACAAAAAAACACATTACCTAACGGATCTAATTTCTAATCTAATTGGTTTTCTTAATTCCAGTATTGGAGATGGCCGAATCTCTTCCAAGGCCAGGCCCAACACAAGAAGAAAATAGAGTAGAAATTCTAGACGTCCACGTGGCATCTAACAGAAGTCACCAAACAAAATAGTGGAGGAAGTTGGGCTTGAGCCTATACATCGAACAGGTCCACTACCACAAGCCTGACCTCGATGACGAATCTAGAGTCCGTTGGGCTTGCAAGAGCCATCCACTCAATGCCATCATCAGATTTTTACCTCTACGTCTTAAAAAGAAGTATCTAATTATCACTAGGGTAAACCATTTTTTTTAATTACAATTAAGGTAAGCTATTCTTTTTTGGGGGTTTAGGTTTAAGGTGCACTTTCATATTATAGGGTTTTAGTAGTTTAGGCAGTTTTATAGGGTAAACTAGGATTTTAGACAATTTCATAAGATACCCTAGGGTTTAGGTTTACGCACTTTCATAGGGTACCATATGACTAGGGTATCCTAGGGTTTAGGTTTACGCACTTTCATAGGGTACCATATGACTAGAGTATCCTATGGTTTAGGTTTATGGTGCACTTTCATATTATAAGATTTTAGTGGTTTGTGCACTTTCTTATTGTACCCTAGAATTTTAGACACTTTCATAGGGTACCCTTCAGTTTGGGTTTGGGTTTAGGTTTAGGAACTTTCATAGAGTACCCTACGGTGGAGAGAGAGAGAGAGACACGGAACCTTGGCTGTACTTGCGTGTGCATTTGAATTTGTGGGTTGTACTTGGATGTATATTGTGAAAGCGGGCTTGACCGATCGGTAAATGTCTCTTCTTGAATGATATGCTACGCCTTTAACGTATTTAACCCCATTTGATTCTTTGATCTTTCAGCACATCACTGTAAAACTATTGATAAACGTTCGAGTTTAAACTCACTCGTTTGAGGTCCGTTTGTTGTGAAAAGAAATATGTTTATAAATTGATATATGTAAACCATAGTCGCGTATCTCAAGTGCACATCAATGCATGTCAACTGTTCAAAAGCATTTTCGACGTTATGGATTTTGTAGTAAACCATTTGCGCGGAGAGTTTAAGCTCTTCGCACGAATAGTTTATTTGAAATTCAAAACATTAATTTCTGAGATGGACGGTTGGAATGCATTGGTGTACATGATATAGGGTACGCAATTGTGGTGAACATTGATTTAAAGCTCGTTTTGCGTAAAGGGTCCTTCTATAAGAACATAAGAAGATAAAATAAAATAAAATAAATTGATTTAGGAAGTTTTTTTTTTTCCCGATTGGTAAAATTGATTTTGTTAAACTTTGAAACAGACTAAAAAAATTAAAGGGATCAAGGACACGGGCAAAAATGACACCCGAGAACCAAACAAAAAGCCAACCAAAATATTACAACAAAAACTGAAGCTTACAACTGCTGAGACTCCCGACAACCTAATGCCAAAACAAGTAAATTCCAATTTCATAATGAAAAAAAACACATAAAAAATACACGATTTTGTTTCAGGACCCACTGTGATGTTCTGAACCGTTGATCTTGTTTAAATGAGTAAAGTAGGAGGTCTAGCAAAAATTCTGCTCAATCGGATATTGGTAAGTGCTTGATCCAAATAGTTTGACAAAAATTGTGACAGGAACTAGTGTTTTTAAAACTGTTTGAATCAAGTACTTACCAATATCCGATTGAGCTGAAATTTTACAGGACCTTTTATTTTACTCATTTAAACAAGATCAATGATTCAGAACATCACAGTGAGGCCCGGAAGAGTGAGATGTTTTTTTATGTGTTTTTTTAAGTGTGAGCCTGGAACCGTCCTCCAATCTAATACGTAAAGAATTAGAGGAAAAAATAAACAAAAAACCGTACTAAAATATTGCCAATAAGTTAAGCCGAAGGGCTCGATTTGTTTAGTTTCACTAGCTAGCTTATTGAATACTAGATGACAGCAAAAAACAACCAAAACATTGCCCTTGACCAGATACACAATGACAACTCGGCAAACACCATGAGCATCATATAAACATAGATGCCACAAAAAAATACTAGTAACTTAAAATGACGAATAGAATTGGTGGTTGTTAGGGTTGAGGTCAATTTTAGTATTTATCTAACCCGAGAATTCAAGAGTCAACGCCTTTTTTTTAAATGGGTGCATTTTCGTAATTGAGGTTGGTTGCTGATGTCGTTGATGATATCAGCTTCATGGATGATGTCATCTGCTTGAGATGACATGTGTTACGAGTCTAATCCGTGCACGTAAGTCCAATCCGTTGGAGAGTATCTACGAAGTCTACTGCATTACATGGACCCAATATACATTGAATGACTCATATCTATATTACAACGGTTTTGTCTCCGTCATATTTTTTGTTAGAAAAAAGCTTTTAAAAATATCTTGAAATCAATTTATTGGGTCAAATTATATAAGCTAATTAAATTGGTGGTTATTGGTTATTAATATTAGTAACTCTAAAATATTATATTGTGTATTAGAGTGCCTATTATATGCAATAGTTAATTGCATTGAAGGTTTGTTTTCCTATATAAAGGTGGCTAGTCCACAAGATGAAGTAGACTATTCTTGAAGAAAATATTTTTATCAAACTTATGAGCTATATGTAACACACGTATCGAGATTCGTTGAGATAAAGGTTTTAATATTTTGAGCATACGGGCGGTTCTTGATTCATGTGGAAAGCTTTACCTGCACACAAAGTTTCTGTGGATGATCGTTGTATCTTGGAAGTGGAATGTCACACAACTCGGTGCAAGCGGGGACATATCTTCTCTTAGGAGAGCGTTTTACGCGTGCCTCGATCAATATAAGTTTTCTCATACTCATATATTTTATATTTGTAGTATGGTCATATTATTTATTTCTTATGTCGTTATCTCCAATTATTTGCGTTTACAGAAATTCTAGCGATTATTTCCAACAACCTAAGAGAAGATATGTTAGGATTTTACTGTAAAAAATGGAGAAGAAGATTAATGCCACATGCTGTTAAAAAAAAAAAAAAAAGGTCCAATTCCCACGTTCCTAATTTCTTTGCTATAGTTATTGTTTGGAAAGAGTGTTTAGAAAACCAGTTTCTTTTCCGAGCAAAAGGGTAGGAACAAGCAAGAAAATAACCAAAGAAAATTGTGCAAAAGTATCTTTAAATTATTTTGTTTGCCTTGCTGCTTGAATTTTGCATTTACCCGTGATTTTATGTTTTCATGTGCTTTCTTGAGAGTTACCATGAAGTTGTGTTGTCTGGTATAGGTGAACTGTGGTTTTCATCGCATTGAATTCATTTCCAACATTCCTGGTATGGGTATTGGAGTGGTTTTATAAAACAGGTTCTAGTTGTTGCTGGGATATATGTATAACAAACACAGTTTCTATTTGATATGTGTTACAACAACTCATCGTCTATCCAACCGTGAAAGTTTTTTTATAGAACCTCCTAGTATAAGTTCTTGTCTATCTTTATGTCATATGGAGTAAAAGAGAAAGACGCTTACAATTGTTTCTTTTTGTAAAACATTTTTATTTATTTAATGACCGAAGCTAGAACATGGTTCAAATTTTTGTGTAACCGATTTTGAAGTATGGTGGTAAAAAGTTGTATCAGACGAAGTTAATAGTGTTATACCTTGAAAATGATGGTGGGTAATTTTATATTCACACTCGTGCTTGAAAACTTCGTTCTACCAATGGGAGATCATGACAAATATTAAATTGGGAATTATAGTTTTTGTATAAAAGTTCTTGTATTGAATTAGTTTCTATGCTAACCCTAACAGGAAGAAGTTTCTGGAAAAAAAAATGGACTTTATTCTCTTTTGAAAAAAAAATAGGGAAGAGAAATTGACAACTATTTTTCAATATCTTTTGCAATTAAATGAACAATTTCTTATCAAAATATGAAGAGCATCGTTTTGCATGTGTCCACATTGTAACCTTGATCTCCAATTTTTCAAATAGTAACTAGTTGGTTGGTCTTTTCTGTTTTTTTTATGACCAACCTATAAATGAGATTAATTGATTGCTTAGTCAATTGATATATTTATGATATTTGACCAAAGTTTGTCAGTGGGAAAAATATGTATGTTTCGATTGTGGAAAATTATTTCATAAGTTCAATTTTTTATTAGTATTCATATGGGGTTACAAGTTATTGATCATATTTTTTTCCTTATACTAATTACATTGAATTGAATTGAGAAGTTACAAACTTCATTCATGTGATCAAAAGAATATTTACCTTTATTTTGAAAGTTAAGAAATATTTGAAATGAGGGGGTTCGAAAGGAACTAAATTAGGCTCTGATAATTTTTAACGGCATATACGAGTTATTTGAAAAGGCTCCTAGTAGGGAAAAGACTACTGGCCTTGTGATCGGGAAAAAACCTCGAAAAGAAAACAAAAGAAGTGGTACGAGTCATATGACTACCAACCACACGAGGAAAACACATGACGGTTAGTAGATGCTTAGACTACTAGTCATGTGAGGAAAAAAAAAGATATAAGAACTCTGAAAGCGTGCATTTCTATTTATGAGATGGAAAAGGAAAAAGTGGTTCCGTATGGGAGTCAAGATCGCTGACCAACATAAGGCGAGAAAACAATTTATAAGACTCTAAATGAAAGTGGGAAGTGCGATGTTAGTAAACAAAGACAGTGGTTCCTAGTAGATTATTGAGACTACTGGCCACAATATGTAGCTCCTAGTAGAAGGCTACTGGTCACTAAAATTAGTGATTCCTAGTAGAGGGCTATTGGCTACCGAGGACGAAAATTGTCAAAATCCTTCTAGACCAAGTTTATTTGATGGGTCTAAAATATATGTTGCTTTGATTCAAAAGAAATGACCAAACTCATTTCATGAGTCCTACATACAAAATAAAAAATAAATAAAATGGTTGCCTTTGATTGATTTTGGAACATGTGGGTTCGATGTTGCCTCGGTTTATATGTATAAAAGTATACATATGAGATCCAAAGCATATATATTGCCTCGAATCAATGTGGATTTCAGTGAGAGAACTGGATTAAATGTTCATTTACCTCGAATCAATGTTGCTTTCGATGAAATTATTGGATCATTTTTATGGATCCAAAACTTTTGTGTTGCTTCGGTTGAAAACAAAAGGACTTGGTTGGGTCCTGAACATCATTTTTTATTTATTTATGAGTCTCTCGAAAAAATGGCATGCTAGAAAGGAAGTATAATATGCTATATGCATACAAAAGGTTAGTGTGTAGGCTGTCGGAGAAAATCATTGAGGGGTTTGGGACTGAATCCTATAAATTAGTCATCACAGTGGACACCCAACCTTTGTGATTGGAGATCACATAAAGAAGGGTCAATGGGTAACAACGAAACTGTAGGTTGACTAGAAAGATCACGACATTTTAATGAGGGGTATCTCTAGTCTCATTCCTATGGTGAGAGTGATGTCTGTTGTGACGCTTGAGGAAGAGTTTAACTCTGAATGAGTCCGAGGCAAGTATTCTGCGGGGTATTGGTCACAAATAACCCTGAAGGTCTCACCTAAGTGAGTGTGGTAGTGGGGTCGCTACTGTGGGAGATTAGGCTGCTCCCTAAAGACACTCATGATACAGGATACGTGTGCATGACCGTAACGTGCAAGCCTGACTAGAATCAAAACGAATTGTACGTACTGTGTGTGGGGTAAGAAGAAGTTTGGCTCAAGGACCCAGTTCAAGACATTTAGTTCACTATGACGCCTTCAAACGGAACTTACTTTCACTAAGTGTAGGTACAAACTCGAAAGGTACCTACACCCATTGTGCAGTAAAAATGCTCATGTATTATATAAGTATTGTTTTTATATTTCGGAAAGATTTTTAAAATCTTGTGGGGGATTGTTAGAAAAAAGCTTTTAAAAATATCTTTAAATCAATTTATTGGGTCAAATTATATTAGCTAATTAAATTGGTGGTTATTGGTTATTAATATTAGTAACTCCCAAATATTATATTGTGTATTAGAGTGCCTATTATATGCAATAGTTAATTGCATTGGAGGTTTGTTTTTCTATATAAAGGTGGCTAGTCCACAAGATGAAGTAGACTATTCTTGAAGAAAATATTTTTATCAAACTTATGAGCTATATGTAACACACATACATCGATTCGTTGAGACAAAGGTTTTAATATTTTGAGCATACGGGCGGTTCTTGATTCATGTGGAAAGCTTTAGCTGCACACAAAGGTTCCGTGGATGATCGTTGTATCTTGGAAATGGAATGTCACACAACTCGGTGCAAGCGGGGACATGTCTTCTCTTAGGAGAGCGCTTTACGCGTGCCTCGATCAATATAAGTTTTCTCATACTCATATATTTTATATTTGTAGTATAGTCATATTATTTATTTCTTATGTCGTTATCTCCAATTATTTGCGTTTACAGAAATTCTAGCGATTATTTCTAACATTTTTTATCTCAGTCATCGTATTACATTTTATCTCTCTCCCTGCCAAGTCATTCCTCTCCCTCTCTCTATCTTTTTCCTCCATAAAACCACATTCTCTCTCTCCCATTTTTCGAAATTCAACTCACATTCTCTCTCACTACCTCCTCCTCCTTCCCCCTCTTTAAAATTCGAAGGACCATAAAAAATGGGCACAAAGGCACGGGCACGTGCGTAGATTGCTCAATTCGTGCCTTCAGGCACGGGCACGGCATGCATTAGTCCACTTAAAAAACTAAGCCTTTAAGTGGTGAGCCATCTAATTGTATATTAAGGTTTAAATCTTTTTTTGTTAATCCAATACGGGACTCAATCGTTCACACATGTTCTCAACAATTTCTCCCTCATGTGTGAACCATGCATTGGGCCTAGGTCCCCCTCGATTTGATCAACTTGACTCCTCTTTAATTCTTGATCTATCTCTCTAACACTGTGTCCGAATCCAGGCTTATCTGCACGCACTCCATCGAGAGCCGCACTAGGAATTTCTTCCTCAATCGGGAGTTACAATGGATTTTAATTTCTTGTTCCTCTGAGAGTCTTCATACCCATAATTATTGATGCTTCTAGGAGAGTCTGTCCAAAGACCGTCAGCCATCGGCTCTGATACCACTTGTTAGGAGTCTGATCCGGCAGAGGTGCTGCCCTAGTGCACATAAGTCCAATCCATTGGGGAATATCCACGGAGTCCACCACATCACATGCACACAATATAGATTGAGTGATCCATATTCACTTAAAAGGCTAAGCTTTATAATTTGTGAGCCACCTAATTGTATATTAAGGTCTAACTCTTTTTCTGTTTATCCAATGTGGGATTCAATCTTTCATACATATTCTCAACATGCTGCCCGAGCGCAAATCTCGAAAGTCTAATAGTGTTTTGGACGGTCTAGATTTTGAATGCACACCGGTAAAATTTTATTCAAAATTCGGAGCCATTCAAAAGTGTTTTAGAAGGCCAAGATACGCGACGGATACTGTCACGTGATACCCATGCACCCAAGTTTTTCACCATGTGCTTAAGTAAAGGAGAAGATCATTCAGGAATCTGAGAAATTGAACTCAACTCCTTTACGTTTTAATCCAAAGGAGAGATCTCTAAAACTTCATTTACAAATAGGGGCATCAGTTCTTGGTTTTAGATCATTCAGGAATCCAGAGATTGAAGCAATTTTAAAAGCGTGAAAAGGTGGTAGTAGTAATAAACATTACATGGCATCATGTTGGACTTAGTGGCGACTCCAGAGATTATAATGAGTGGTGTCATGATTTATAGCATCACTTATCTTTTTTTTTTTTTTTTTTGATAATGGAGAGTGTTCTGATACACCAGAGTAATCTCTCTAATTCCTCCCACAATCCTTTTATATTCGTTTGCATGAAGGGAGGTGACCCATTGGGGTTATAGCATCACTTATCTTACAAATCTCAAAAAATGACAAATCAATTTACATGTCTAGAATCATAAATAACAAGGTAGTTTAACGAACTTAGGATGTGTTCAAAAGAATAATAGAAAAGAACACATAATATTTATCACATTGAAATCGATTCCCCTAATTTTATTTTACTGGAAAACTAAACCTATATTAAATGATTCATCAGTAGAAATTTTTCAAAGTTGTATCACAATTTCATTTGAGTTTAGAAAAAAGAATGCAATTTACATTTTCTAACTATTTCATTTTTTAAAAACCAAATTCCCTCCTACTATTTCATTTTTTTAGATGGGACTACGTGTTCTCAGCCTTATTTTTTTACTTTTTCCATTTTGCTTTATGCTAGGAGTATATTTTTGGCCTTCTGAGGAGAACAATAGACTAGGTAGATGGTTTCAGAAAGATGACAAAGATGAAAAAAGGAGGAAACATTAGAGGTAGGTGTGCTTTCTCTACATTTCGCAGCAGTTATGTGAGATGGACACATGCCAGCCGTAGGATGCAGTAGTAAACATGTGATCAATGGGTTCAAGAGGTTTTTCCAGTGGTGTCATCACAGTAGATGTTTACCAAAAAGTGAGAAACTAGACTCTGTAAAATTATCGACTTTCCAGCTGAGTGGGTTCAGCTAACCCCAGTCACAGTACACTGGCGTCGCCCCTTGGACTTGAGGATCAACTCCTATCTTGATTGTTCCTCATCAAATTATCCTTACAATATATATCGTGCTCTGTTGCTCTTCAAATGCATTAACTATGCATGTGGCGCATCTCATTCCTCTCAAAGCTTAAACGTATGGAGCCAATAAAATAAATGCCCCGATTCTGACGGAGCCAGAATTATGCATAGGGGGACGGGCAATATGTGAAGGAGGGGCGGGGCAAAATAATTTGATGATATATATAATTTTTGCAATGTAATAGTAAGTTTTTTTCAAATTATAGTAGAGACGATAGCCCCTACTAGTCACTCCCTGGCTCTATCCTTGGACCGAATATTTGGTGATGAAAATTCACATGCCGACAATTCTACAAAACTAACATATTAACTCCTCCTTTTCCTTCTGTACTTTACGGGCGTTACATAAAGATTAATGAGATTTTCAATATTACCCTCATACTCTTTGTCTTGAAGCTACTTTTAATCATTTATGATGGTTAGGCGTTGAAAACTGGCGTACTTCTTTCTGGACCATAACCGGAATTTATCCCGTCGTCGCGAGAGACAAATTTGCATTCCTTGTTTTCATGGCCTACCTGTCCGCAGTCATAGCAATAATCAGACAACTTTTCATACTTGTAAGAAATCCAATGATCTCGTCGAGTTCAGGTTCTTTTCCGAAGCCAGAAACCTTTAGGGAGGGGCTGATTTAGGTTTACCTCAACCCGAACATGAAGAAAACTCCAATTCAAAAGGAGGCCTTCTGCAGCACCTTCAACACCCAGTAGCTTCCCAAAACGGTGGCCAAGCGTTCGCACGGGTCATCTTCTCGCACGGTAGCCCGTGAATCTGGACCCAGAAAGGGCATGTGGGGAACTCCAGCTCATTCACCGCTTAACCATCTTGGAGCGGTTGTAAGACCAGAAGTTGATTCATAACAGACCATGGTCCATCCATCAGAACCGAGGCTCTGTCCTCTTCATTCTCAAACTGAAAGAGGAAAATATTGTTATTCCAGGGAGCTATGGAGAAATTTGCTCTGGTTTTCCAAGCACTCTTTAGTATGTTTGAGACAGCCATGGTGTTAAGGGTTTTGTGGTGGAGTATTTTACCGACGAGGCAGAGGTTATCAAAAACCCCTGTTTCCCCAGATCCTTCATCAAGGTCTAAAAATTCGTCAGCCATGGTGAGAGAGGGACAGAAAAAACAAGAAAAAAGGTGAGAGGTGTAGGCCGGTTGGAGGAGAGGAATGGGTGAGGTATAGGGAGAGTGGGAGATTTAGATCTGTTTGGTATCAGGAGAAGAAAGGGTGTGGATGGAGGAAGGAAGAGGAGGAAAGCACGAAAAGGCTAGGTTTGAGGCCACTGGTGGGCATGCTCCCAGGATGAGAGAGAGGCTCTCATTTTAGAGAGAGAAAAGCTAGCCTAAAGAAATCCAGGCCTTCAATTGATTTATAAGATTTCACAGAATAGCCTTGAATTAATTTATGAGATTAATTACCCAGAAAAAACGGACACCATCTCGGTTTGAAGATAAGAAATATCACAACCAACCCAACACGCATTGTCACAGCGGCCCACACTCTGGTTATGCCTTTCGTCCACAATTATTTATTGCATTCACGTACGTATCTTTTGCAACTCACCATTATAAAAAGGAAAAATATTTCATCTGTCTCATGTATATTGGCTGTCCTTTCTTTAACATTAAAATTAACGTCTCTTTTTCGATGAGAAAGCAGTAAAGCACTTTCGTGCAGTTTTGTTTGGCAGTCTTTCGAGTGCACCAACGCAAGAAAGGGTTGTGGTGAGCTGTGGAGAGGCTCTTTGAGATAGAATCTTTTAGTTCCGAATTGTTCACATTATAGCGTTCGTCGATTACTTCATTGGTACAAAAATTAAGTGAATCAGATTTCCATAACTGAACAGACTTATGATGTTACAAAATTGATTGTTAGTATGATTCAGATAATGAATTGGAGAACAAATCCCTCTCAATCATGTTGTTAATGGATATTGAGCCTGATCTTGATGTGATACAACTCAATTACTCCTACAGCATCATCATGCAATTGCGACAGATGAAAAATAGGAGCAAAGTTTAAATAACATAAACTACAGGTATTAAAATTGAATGACTTTTGTCAGTGGGCTTTTACTCTTTGTCCGTACAAGAAATTCGTGGGATGCATGAAAGAATCGAAGGGGTCGATACAAATGAAAAGAAACAAAAATGGGTCTTTAGCATCAATATCAGCCTTAACAAATTTTGCACTAAATTTAACCTCAAAAACACTTTTTACACTTTAGAAAGTCACTTTTGGTTCTTAAGTTGAGATATTCAGACTCTTTGGTTCTTAAGGAAAGGATGTTAAAAAGGGTTCAATCTTTGTCTTTTTTTTTCTTTTTTTTTTCGTCATTGGAAGCCTCCTGATAAGGGACAGCTGAAGATGAATTGTGATGCATCGTGGAAGAAGGAATCTGAAGATGGATTTGGTGCTGTCATTATAAGAAATTTCAAGGGAGAGCTGATCGATGGGAAGAAATTTAAAATCTCGGGTCCCTCAGCCTTGGTGTGTGAAGCTTTGGCCCTTAGGGAAGCTTGCTTGATGGCCAAAGCCCTGAATCTTCAGTCTGTCCATATTGAGAATGACAACAAAGTTCTTGTTTCCCTTAGTGTTTCAAATTTGGAGCCCCCATGGGAATGTGCTTGCATTATACAGGATATTAGGGTGATAGTCAAACAACTTAATTTGTTTATTTCTTGGGTTCCTCGTATTGTTAATAGAGCTGCCCATTGGGTAGCCTCTCTAGTCTCAGGATTGCTGCCTCAGAACTGGGTTTCTTTGATCCCAGCTGAGCTACGCAATATCCTTGTTTTGGATTTATAGTTTAATGATAATGTCTTTCCGTTCAAAAAAAAAAATCTATTACATGGGGGAGGGGGGAATGAGACTCGATCCCGAGATACAGTGTGAGGCATCCAAGAGCTCTACCGCATGAGCTAGCCACCACTTGCAATTCAATCTTTGTCTAAAAGCTATTTTCTTATGGGGGAAGATGTCTGTTGATTGGCTCAGTTCTCTTTCGCATTATGGTGTATTGGTCCTCTGTTTCATTATCCCTCAGAAAATGATGAGGGAAATTGAAGGGATTTTAAATGCATTTTTGTGGAAGGGTGTGGAATTGGAATCTGGAGGGGTAAAGGTTTCTTGGTCTTCTGTTCGTGTCCCCAAGTCTGAGGGTGGTTTGAGATTTAAAAGGCTCACAAAATGGAATAGAGCTTCCATGTTGAAACACCTTTGGGCTTTGTACAAGAAAGAGGATATTCTTTGGGCAAAATTGGTGCATTCTTATTTTATTAAATCTCAGTGACTGTGGTACATGCATCTCCTTACTGACTCTTCATGGACATTGAGGAAGATTTTTGGTCTCTCATCCTTGAAGTTTGCATTTGTATTGCAATTACCCTCATTTATTAGTTGACGATTAACCATTTAAGTTCACTAATAAATTCATATGTAAAAATATATGAAATTAATAATTTAACCCTGAATAAAAATATATTAAGGTGCTTCATATTTTTCTTTCATCTGTTTTGGCATCAACTTTTGGTGTAGTCATTAATTAACCTTAATTTCTTTAATGATCTTAGTAGTCATTTATTAATTATTTCATAAAATCTATATATTTGCATAAATAAATCTTTGAATTCTTGCGTGTTTATTTTTTAACGTTGATGAAGTATAATTTTGTATAAACACTAGTATATTTTAACTAAAAAATTAGTTGGAGAACCACCAATTGTTTTTACTCATATACTAATCCTATATACTTCCTCCGTCTCTTTTTAAGTGTGTTGTTTCGTAATTAATCCAACTTATTAAAAATAAATCATCATTACACATTTTACATTACCTTTTACCTCAAATTTACACCTTTCACCTCAAATTTACACCTTTCACATCAACTAATTTTACCTCCTCTTCCAAAATTATCCTGTACTTTTACCCAGTAATTATACAAACATTTAGCCATTAACTTTTCAAAATACACACTTATTGAGGAACAACCCAACATGAAAATGTCGACAATAAAAAATAGACGGAGAAATTAAGAAATTACGTCTATGAATTTTTACCCATATTATTAGGTGGCTTCCTATATTTACAGCTTTTCTTGTGTTGACTCTTCTATTAACGGTGAAGTGTTTGGATCAAGAAATTTGCTAACAAATTAAAGTACTTGTATATTAGGATGGAAAAAAAACAAATATTAGAGTTAAATTCAAAGCAAGTTTGTTCAAACTACATCTTAGTATTTTCTTTTTATGGACAACAACAAAACGTTATTAAGGGTAAATTATATTTGCCATTATAGCAGTTTTAGGAATGAATTTCTAGTTAACCTAACAATCAACTAATTAATCGGGGAAATTGAAATGCTAATGCAAATCTCAAGGAGAGTCATTTCTCATTCCCGGAGAAAATTTTTGTACATTATGCAAAACTCAGGAGTGGTGTAGTCAAATTTACCCAAATGAGAGGCAATCCTTGCTCTCCACAACTAGGGAGGCAATCCTTGCTCTCCTTGGTTTCAAAGAAGGCTCTCTTCCTATTAAATACCTTGGTGTTCCCCTCCTTTCCACCAAATTAAAGCATTCAGACTGTAAGCCTTTGATTGATAAAATCACTGCCAAGACTAAGTCTTGGACCAATAGAGATCTCACATATGCTGGTAGAGTTCAACTTATCAAGAGTATACTCTTCTCTATGCAAACATATTGGTCCTCTATTTTTATACTTCCCAAAAGAGTCATCAAAGAGGTGGAATCAATCTTGAGAACTTTCTTTTGGTCTGGCCCTGACCTAAAAAAATCTGGTGCCAAGGTGTCTTGGGATCATCTTTGCTCTCCTAGGCAGGAGGGTGGTCTGGGGTTTAAGTCAATGCATATTTGGAATAAGGCTGCCATATCCAAACACATTTGGTTCCTCATCTCAGGTGGTGAGCAATCCATGTGGTGCCAGTGGGTTAAGTCCTATTTGTTGAAGAAGAAAAGCTTCTGGGAAGTCAAATTAAGTACCTAGTAATCCATCATGGGTTTGGAGGAAAATGCTTAATCTTAGATCCATTGTGCATCCTCACATCAAAACCATAATTGGAAATGGACTTAACTCCTCTCTTTGGTTTGATAATTGGCACCCTCTTGGCCCTCTTGCTAAGAGGTTTGGATGTAGAGCCCTTTATAACTCTAGCCTCCTCAATGAGTCTAGAGTATCAACCATCATCAAAAATTCCTAGTGGGTCTTTCCCACAACACAAACTCTTGAACTCAATGAAATTAGATCTAACATGTCCTCTCTTCCAGAACCTAATGGGGCTGCTGATTCTCATAAGTGGATGCTCACCCCTAATGGTCAATATAGCATTGCCTCCATGTGGGATCACTTGAGGACACATTTCCCCAAAGTTCAATGGCACCATTGTTTGTGGTTCTCTGGACACATTCCTAAGTGTAGCCTTATAGTTTGGGTTGCAGTCCAAAATAGGTTGTACACTGAGGACAGACTGGTCACTTTTGGTACCAAATCTCACTCCTGCTGCAGTTTCTGTCAGGAACAAGAGAGTCATGATCATTTATTTTTCAATTGTTCTTATACCTCACAAGTTTGGTCCCAAATTACTGGGCTTCTTAATGCGGCTTGGCCTTCCAAGCCCTGGTCCAGTTGGATCTCTCTTATATCTTCGATCAAAGGCAAGTCACTTACAACTCTCATGATCAAGCTTGCTTTTACCACATCCATATATCATTTATGGATTGAAAGGAATCATAGAAAATTTCAAAATGTGTTTTGTTCTGAGCAAGTTGTAGTTCACAAGATCTATTCTATGATGAGACATAGATTGATGTCCCTAAGGAATCTTCCTCAAGGACATCAATCCCAATGGCTCCTCAGGAAATGGGATCTTAACTCATGAAGTTTATACAATTGTGCTAATGCCTTCTATGCAGATCATTCTTTGCAGTGCATGCTGGCAGTCCCATGCTTAGGCTCAGATAGGTACACCTCAGGTGGTACAGTGATCTATTTGTGTGTGTTTGCAGGGCAATATATCTCCATGGAAGGGTTTCTTTGATACCCTTCTATTTACTTCTATGTACTGGTCTGTTATCTTACCCCTTTTCACAGCCTTAAGTGGCACTTGCACTCTTTTTGGTTCCCTTATTGCTACCTTCATTAGATGTTGTGTGTGTGTGATCTACTCACATGTGGGATCCCCAGTGAGATTTGTGTCTTCTTTCATATATGTTTTCTGAGTGGAGAGTCTTGTGAGATCCCCTCAAATTCTCAAGACATGTGGGAAAAGAGAGAGGGAGGTCAGATTGTGAGGGAGTTGGGAGGTGAGAACTATAGTCTTGAGAATCTTGTTTGAGGTATAATTCAGAGCTGTAGGTTGCTGGAAATCCATTCTAATTTGCATATCTTGCATATTCATTAATGTAGTTCACTGTGGACTGCCAACTGTTGGGCAGGGATGTTGTACTTTTATCTGACTGGCCTACTGTGTATCTGATCAGTAGCCATTGTTACATGAACATGTTTTCTGCTTGGTTTTGTTACGGTTCAGAAAGTGACCCAAATGGTCCCCAGATTTATGCTTGTTATTGTCTGACGTTGAGTTGTTGAAAGCAACTGTGCTGCTGCTAATTAAACCTGCCATGTGTGTCTGTAGGTTCCATATGCTGCATTATGGTGCTCAGTTATACCATATACTTTACTTGCTACTCAGTTGTATCTCAGTTATGAAGGTGTTGGTTTTGACCTAGCCTTGGGGGGTTGTCCCTTGGCAATGGTTACTCCCTTTTGGGAGGGGGTGTCCTCCCATTTACTGTTGCTTAGTTCATGCCCTAGCTGTTCTTTTGTTGCTGTTCCTGAGACAGATGTGATGCACCTCATAAGGCCGCTACTGTGATTGGCTGTTCCATTGTGTGTGTGATTGCTGTTGTTCATCCTGCTGCTGTTCAGCCTGCTGCTGTTTGCTATTTTGATTGCATAGATCCAGCTCTTGTTGTTCCTGTGTTAAAACTAGCCAGGACTTGCTACTCCGGACTTCAAGAGTTCAGGGATATAACTCAGTCCTGAACCTGCTTCTGCTTATTGATGTGATTCTCCAGTGATCTTTTGATAGTTCTTAATCCCATGGCTGCTGCTGCTGTTTGTTAATCCTTGTTTGTTAATCCCTGTGTTAATACTAGCCATCTTTTAAGGATTTTGTTATTGGGTTTATCGCTCCCCCTGCCTCTTGTAGCCTTTTGGCCTACCCCATTTCCGTTTTCCTTTTCTTCTTCTTTTCTTTGCTTTTCTTTTGCTTGTCCTCCTGGGGTATGCCCCGTGTAGGCTGTATATTCGGTTAGCCCCTTTTAATTTCACGCTTATTTACCCAAAAAAAAAAACTTTACCCCCATATTCTTTGTTTTAATGTTACTTCTAGTCATTTACGAGGGTTAGGTTGTGATAATTTATGTACTTCTTTCTTTACTTCTCATGGAGAGCAAACGATTTGGGACAATATCCAACAAAAGAATATCAAAGAAAACAGAAGGGGGGCGAGGCAGTATTGATAACATAATCTTATTAGATTCACGACACTGGTAACATAAATTTTTAGCAAAACCACAAGTAGAAACATAGTACGCATACCGTCCAAAAACAAAAAAGAGAACACTTCCCGAGCATGAAACTCATGGCATGATCATAACACGGGACTCATTCTCGCGAACTGCGTTTGGATTTGGTGTTGAGTCCGTATCTCTGGGGGACTGGACTGTTAATTCATTGGCCCTATCTCTGGGCGACTGGACTGTCCCTTCACTCGCCCTATTTCGCTTTGCACACTTTCTAACCATGCGTGCAAGCCAGAAAATCAGCATCATCCCCAAACCTCCGAGCAAACCAAATAGAAAAAATTCCAGCACAAAAACTAGTGTCGCTTTATAAAAGAACGATGATTTGCGGAAAAATGATATCGCAATGGCCCACAGTATACAGTACCCAAAATGAGAGGGGTTACGAACATATTAAGCGCCGTGGGCGAGACAACAATGACTGAAAATGTATAAGTGTACGCCAAGGTCATGATCGTCAACCACGAGATCCCAGCTCCAATAAACCCAAATGCCTTTTTTTTCGCTGGCAAAACAACAATGAGCTCTAAGATTGTGGTCAAAGACAGAAGGAATCCTACTGTGTTGAAACACATGAAGAACACAAACGCCGTAGGATAGTGAGTAGCAGTAATAGCTTTCCCGGCTTGGTGGGGTTCATGATCTTCTGGTTTAGAATTGTCTTGCCAAACACCACCCGGAGGGTTCACTCCAGCTTGGAATGCTATTGTTGCAAACAGCGATGTTACAATCACCAATGTCTCCTTTTTTTCAAATGGGAAAAAAAGTTTAGCAGATCTTTTAGCACCATTTTTACGTAGGATGCCTCTGCTATTCGGATCTTCACTCTCTGCTACTCGGGAATAAATATCCAGCGCCGTCCACCCATTTCCATTTCTTGCATTCACATCTATTTTAGTGTTTCTTAGCAAATGTTCCACAATCTGAAATAGGTAAAGGGTCTGGTTAACATATGCCTTTAGAGCAAATGATTATAATGGATTAGCTCATTCAATAGACTTTATTTGTGTGGGAAATGCAAATGTAAACATATAGTCATAAATATTACCTTTGAAAAGTGGAGCTAAACTTATTTATGGATATGGCATAAACTATGGGGGGTCTAACATGCGATCATTGCAATAATCTGAACCGTTCATCTTGTAGGGCCAGCAAAATAATGTATCCACGCAAAAAAATCAGCTTATTCGGTCATCGATAGTTTTTTGGTACTCTAATTTGGATTTAGGTAACATTTTGGAGTTTCTACTCCCTCATCTGGAATTTGTACTATTGCCGAACTTATTTCCAATTTGCTTCCAATTCATTTATATATATATAGAGGAACTCTCTAGTCCGGGACCCTTCGGTCCAGAACTCATAGTTCCGGATCAAATTTTCATGATCCGAACCGTCCAATGTGTTCAAAAGGTGTTTTCCAAGGCTAACGCGAGAAATCTTCAAAAAAAAATACCGGGAAGGGCTTGATCCACGCAATTTTGTAAATATGCAGTTTTTGTGAAAAATTGCGTGGATCAAGCCCTTCCCGGTATTTTTTTTTTGAAGATTTCCCGCGTGGACCTTGGAAAACACCTTTTGAACACATTGGACGGCTCGGATCATGCAAAAAATACCGGGAAGGGCTTCAAAACGCTTCAATCCGGGACTTCCGGGATCCTTGACAGGATCTCCGGCGTATATATATATATATATCAATCTTCTAGTCCAAACCTCCCGAAAACAAGAAAAAAGTGATTTTTTTTGTGTTGCAAATTATTTTTGGAAAATCCGAGCCGTCCAATGTGTTCAGAAGGTGTTTTCAAGGGTCCACGCGGGAAATCTTCAAAAAACAATACCGAGAAGGGCTTTATCCAAGCAGTTTTCGCAAAAACTGTAAATATAAAGCTTTTGCGAAAACTGCTTGGATCAAGCCCTTCCGGTATTTTTTTTTGAAGATTTTCCGCGTGAACCCTTGAAAACACCTTCTGAACACATTGGACGGATCGGATCGTCAAAAAAAATGCTCGGATCAATGAGGTCCGGAAGTCCGGAGTCCGGAGGAGAAGGAGACCCTATATATATATATATATTTCGATTCATTACGTACTAAGATTACTCAATGGAAGAAATTCAAAACTTTCGAGAGTTTTAGTCATAGACATTAGTCTGCTACCTTGATTTCCTATGTTCTGTTGCTAAAACTATTCCTATTCGTTACTATGACTAAAACTATTCCCATTCCTATCTTTGTATTTTAGATTGGAATCCCCACTCTAATCGTTGGCTGGGCTCTTTATAATATTCCGAGGATAAAAAGAAATGCATAAAAAGGAAGTCTGAATATGGACTGACCTCATATTGATTACCGAAAACAGCCAGATGCAATATGTTGTTGCCATAGGTGTCAGTAGAAGCGACGAAGTCTGGATCTTCAAACTTAATTAGCAACTCGTTCAGACTCTCAAGTTGATTATAGTTTACACACAAGTGCAAAATGGTGTAACCTTGATCCACCCTAACTTGAGCTGCTTGGGGTCTGGTTCGAAGCAACACTTTCAATACTTCAACCTTGCCTTTCATGGCAGCGATATGAAGAGGGTTATTACCTTCTCGATTACGAGCCATGCACATTCCAGGGCTAACAGTCACTAAATGTTTTACGATCTCTAAGCGCCCCTTAGAGGATGCTATGTGAAGGGCCGTGCCAAGTTCCGTATCTACAACTTCAGCAAGTTCTGGTTTGTCGATCTTCGCCAAAAGTTTCACAATCTCTAAGTGCCCCTTAGAGGATGCTATGTGAAGGGGTATGCCAAGTTCCGTATCAAGAACTTCAGCAAGTTCTGGTTTGGTTCGCAGAAGTTCGAGAACAAATTCTCGTTGCCCTGTTGATATAGCCACATGAAGAGGATTTTTCCCTTTGAAACCTCCCACCAAAACTTTATCCAAAATGTATTCATCCTTTGCAGTTATTTCTTTTAGAGAGCCTACATCCCCTCTCAGTGCTGCATCACAAAGCCATTCCTCCGTTCTATCGCCCCATCTCCTTTTCACCGTCTCTATCCTCTGTCTCTCTTCTTCTCTCTCTATCTCTCCTTCGATGTTCATTCTCTCTCTCTCTCTCTCAAGTTATAACTGACTGAGCATATGTTTTTTGTCCAAAAATTAAAGTTTGCACAATGCAACAAGGGCTCATTACATATAAATAGAAATCACGTACCTGTTGACAGAGGCGGCTCTAAGAAGAGCCGAGGGTGGTCACTTGAACCCCCTAAAAAAATAATTTTTTTAGAAATACATGTAAAAATTTATTTATTTTTTAATTTTTGTCATTTTGAACACCCTAACCAAAATATTTGAACACTTGTCTGAACACATTACCCAAAAATTTTGAACACCCAATCCTAATGACAGAATTCACCATGCACTATTTTATACTCCATTAGAGAATAGTATAAATTGGATATTTGAGAATTTGGGTGTTTCTTTGTCTCAACACATTTAGCTCAAAGAGATAAGAACACTTTTAACTATCTCTCTTTAATCTATTTATACTTATTCCAAGTGATTACTCATTACATTATAAAATATAGATCAATAATTTAAAAAATGTGTGCTATCTTTTTTTGTGAAACACTTTAATATATATGCACAAAGGGTATAGAGACACAATAGATTTGGATTATTACATAGGCCATTCATAGGTTTGATTCTTTTTTAATTTTTGTTTGGTAGTTGGAACCATGGACACGTTTGTGATAAGAAAATCAAGAATTAATGGTGCAAGAGTCATTTCCTATTGAAACTTTTTTTATGATAGCAACCCCTAAAACTCATCGAAGCGAAACCGTATTGACTTGGAATTGTTGTTTTTTCGGTAGCTTCGGTAGCATTGTTGTATTAGTAGAATTTTTATTTTTATTTATGTAAAGTTATGATTTCTAGAGGACATTGGCTTTGCCCGATTTATGTGTGTGGCGAGGCGAAAATAGACCTTGGGATTAGTGCGCGCAGGATAGTCTGGACCACCCAGTTATATAAAAAAATGATTTCTAGAGGACCGTAGTAGAATTTCTAAACACCCTCAAGAGAATTCGTGGAGCTGCACTGGTGCAAAAGACTCGTGGATAAAAAAAAAATAGTACAAAGGACACGCCGGTCCTTCCGGGGTAACATCTTGAGCAATCAACCTTAACTTCCAAAGAAAAAAGGGTCAGGACCACAATATAGGACCCCAAAAGCCAAGTCTATGGTCTCTGTCTTCAAGTTAAAACTTCTCTTCTCCTCCATCCACGGCATGTTTAGTATCCACAAGTACTTGAAAGGTATAGATGTATGTAAAACAAACTTCCTACTATAAATTCAAATCTAGCACTAATACAAGTTGAAAAATTATGTTCTTCCCAACTGCTGTGTAGTATGAGTTTCTGGCAACAAGGTTTTGATTTAGCAAAAAAAAAAAGAAAAAAAGTTGGACGCACGAACATCATTTTTGCCATCCTTTTTAAATTTCTTGCACGAAGGTGTTAAATGTATTATGCTCTCACAGCTATCGTGTTTGACCACAGTTTTTGCAATAATAATATCCAATTCAGGACTCATAAATCGAATGGTTTGGATTAACCATTGTAAGCCTACAAAAGATCCATGAAGGCCCAAAATTGGATGGGACTGGATGGATCAGGACTAGAGAGTAGCCTTTCCCTGGTGCCAAAGATCCATGAAGGCCCAAAATTGGATGGGACTGGATGGATCAGGACTAGAGAGTAGCCTTTCCCTGTCGAATGGCACCATTTTCTCATACCCTTCCTTATGTGTGTAAAATACGGTTTAGAAAGATCAATCCCTAGTCTATTCTCTCTCTGTCAGTAAATGCAAGTGGAAGAGGATGGGATGGAAACAGCCAAACATGTCATGGCCCAACTCAAGTCTTCGTCTTTTCACAACAAAATTGCTCAATTTAGATTCCTTCCCCTTTACACATGAGTGCGCGCAGGATAGTCCGGACCACCCAGTTATATAAAAAATAATTTCTAGAGGACCGTAGAATTTCTGAACACCCTCAAGAGAATTCCTGAAGCCGCCACTGCCTGTTGAATGCTTTGATTGTTCCAATACCACTAACTTAAGAATTTTCTGGTTTTGTCTTTATTCAAAAAAAATTAGCGTTTAGTAGTTTTCCGTTAATTTTTTGGTGATTATGAATTTGTCTCGACGAGTGTAATTAGAATTCAATAAAATTATTACTTTTACCCAAATATTCTGGAAAATATATGAAAAACCAGCTTAAGCCGGCTTAAACTGTCTTTTCTTGGATATTTCTCAAAATATTTGGGTGAAAGTTATAATTTTACACAATTTCAATTCCTCTCAAATTTATAATTACCAAAAGTTTGACACAAAACTAAGAAATGCAAATAAAAATTTGAATAAAGACAATAAAAAAAATCCAGTGGCACTTGAACAACCTATGATGCAGTGAAGGCAACCTCTCGTTATGCACAACTTCCGTATATGTTTGATCACCTACTGCGTAATGAATATCCAGTGCCTTTCGCCCACAATTATTTATTGCATTCACGTACGTATCTTTTGCGGCTTCTATAAGCACATGTTTGATCATCTGAATTAATCATACACGAACTCACCATAAAAAGGAAAAATACTTCATCTGTCTCCTTTCGGATGAGAAAGTAGTAAAGCACTTTCGTGCAGTTTTGTTTGGGAGTCTTTGTAGTGCACCAACAACAGGGTTGAGTATAACAACATAATTGAAATATTTGATTATTGGATACATTTACACAAAGATCCCCAAGTACGTGTTGAAGAGAGAAATCATATTCTAAACCAAATTCAGGAAACATATCCCAAAATTGATATGTCAGAAAAAGAAGAACAAAAATGTTAGAGTCACACACACTCAACCACACATTCTCTCACATGTGGTGGGTCCCACCGGGTGCGCAAAGAAGAAACATCATCTTTAAAGGATGATGATGGCTCATTAAGTAATGAAGACACATTAGTTGACTTATTCAATGTCAAAGTTGTACAAGAAACTTAGATGGGAAAAATCTGTTTCTTTAGGAAAGAGAAAAGAAGAGGACTAAAATACCGATGGAATACCCCTAAACATCGTGACGATGATTTATTCAAACACCAATACAACCAAAATTGGGTACATATCTGTGCTCAGTTCAATGAATCAAACTTGGAGAAGAATTTGGCTGCATGTAGGGTACCATGTGGCAATACCCGACGCACATTCCGACTGTTTAAAAATATTTTGAATGATCCGAATTTTAAATAATTAAACTCTTCAAGGGAAGAGACCCACACCATTGATTATTAAAATGAAAAGCTATGGTAAACCGTTACGGATACCACGTGGTACCCTAGACACACCCAAATTCTGCTCTCAAACTGGGGCGTTCATTTAGAAAGATTAATTTGATTTGGTCATGAAGCAGGAAGCTAGGGGAGCTGGCCACCACCATCCACTTGTAGTGTGGTCCTTGGCTGTGTAGCCAATGTCAGTTAAGAAAACTGTAGAAAATTAGGTAGTTGAGTTCTGAAATTACCTTGTTCGGAAAGCTTTTTCAAAAAGTTTTTCTGGAGTTGAAAAGTTCAATTTTGAATTTCATACGTTGATACCCAAGTAACCCAGGTCCCACCTCTGCCACTTTGACTGGCGCCAATGACTTTATGTAGTCTATCTAGTGCCTCCAAGTCCACGTGTCCTCTCTATCTTCTCTCTCTGATGTATACAGACTTTCAAAAGTCTATGTCCTCTTAGTGGGCCCCTCTTTTACCCCTAACCCCATTTAATGAGTTGAATTGTAGTACTCCTATGATTTAATGAGTCTCTGTTTGACCTAGGAAGTTTCTTGGATTGAACAAATTAATCCACATCTTCTTAATTCTTGTTATTATTATTATTTTATTAAGCTCCTTTTATTTATATCGGGCCAGGATCTGCTGATGGATATTTGCCCAATCTGCTTCTGTTCATTCTGGGAAAAGCAACGGAAATGCTATGCAATGAATATTTGTTCGTGGGTGTTTAATTATTTTGACAAAAATAAGAAGAAGAAAAAAAGAGCATCCAACGAATCAATGTCACTTTTGCAGTATTTCCTAGGTCTCTCTTTTTCTCTCTCTATCTCTCCTTCGATGTTCATTCTCTCTCTCTCTCTCAAGTTAAAGTTTGCACAATGCAACAAGGGCTCATTACATATAAATGAACGCTGCTACGTGCACAGATGCACGTGTACCGACGGCGTTGCCGACACCGTCGTGGGTCCTATCCGGTCGATCCGAGCCGTTCATCATTCTCAAAATCAAATTCCGAGTGGGCCTACGCGGGAATCGAGGCAAACGGACGGCTGTATGAGGTCGATCCAAAATCACCCCATTTCATTCAAAATTTTGGATCGACCTCATACAGCCGTCCGATTGCCTCGATTCCCGCGTGGGCCCACTCGGAATTTGATTTTGAGAATGATAAACAGCTCGGATCAACCGGATGGGACCCACGACGGCGTCGGCGACACGGTCGGTACGTGGTCTATACACGTGCATCTGTCCCCTTATCTTTACTGCATATAAATAGAAATCACATACCTGTTGAATGCTTTGATTGTTCCTGTAGGATAGGTTCTTTCGTTTACTTCAAATGATAGTTAATTCGGAGAGGCAAACAATAGCTAACGATCGAACAGGAGTAAGAGAGTGTGTGTAGGGGTGAAGGATTAAGCCAGATATACAGAAAGAGAAGGCAGCGGTATTCAGTCCATTCCCCATTGAGTCATCATCATCCTCGGGACACAGTTCTAAAAGAGGATCAGGTTCGCGAGGACTGGCAAGAACAAAGTTCTCAATTCCAGAGCTCTGAATTCCTTTCTCTCTTTAGGATTTCCGTGCTCTGAGGGTGAAGCAATCCCTCTGTGTGAATTTGTGAAGGAGTGCCACATATTTATAGGAATCTGTACCCAATCATTGGGCAGCAGTCGTTTTCCCAATAATATGATGACACGTGCTCTCTCCGTATATCCGGACAACGTGGGTGACGTCACTGGCCGTTAGGAAGGTTCCCTTAGGCTATTCCAGTATGCGTCGTTCCCTCGCAGCGAACCTTAATCCTTTAGAGCCACCAAGCCACTTGTATCTCCCCTATTCCCGCTATGATAGGCGTGGTCGCGACCCCTTTTGCCTCGCGCCAAGACCTTTCTCGAGACTCGCGTCTACTTCCCGACCTCTGCCTTTTGGTCAGGTGCAGT